>APFE031643157.1:14818-52604 GCA_000404065.3 Pinus taeda | reverse complement strand
ATCCATAAACAACAACCTGCAATCCATAGACATGATCCATATGTCTAAAAATAAACATAGTCTAAAAATAGACTTGCACCAAAAATAGCCTGCGGGCCCACTTAGTGAAGGCGACTCTTTTCACTAAGCTCCATCATCTTGTTGCAATCTCAACATATGGAACATGTGACGTGTCCTTTTCCTCTCCCCGTGTCTTGAGACACTATTTAGAAGATAACTTTACACCTATAGGAATAGGAACCTTCATCGTTTTACTATCCTTCATATTAAACCTCTGAAATATTGTTTCAATATACTTCCTCTAGTTTAACCAGAGATTCCTGTTTTCTCGATCTCATTTAATTTCCATGCACAAAATATATTTTGCAACACCAAGATCCTTCATGTCAAATTTGGAGGACAGTTGGGTCTTCAAATCCTAGATAATTTCTTTTCCATTTTCAATCAACAACATATCTCCCACATACAAGACCAAATAAATAACACGATCACCAATTAATTTAAAATACATATAGTGGTGTGCTTTGATCCTTGTGAAGCCAAGTCCCCGTATATATGTATCAATTTTTTGATACCACATCCTTGGTTACTGCTTTAACCCATACAAAGACTTTTTTAACCTGCATACAAGTTCTTTCTTACCCTTCATCACAAATCCTTATAGTTGCTTCATGTAGATATCTTCTTCCAGATCCCCATGAAGAAATGTTATATTCACATCCATCTATTCTACTTCATAATCAAAACAAGCAGTAATAGATAAAGGTAATCTAATAGAAGCTAACTTGGCAACAAGAGAAAAAAAAATCACCAAAATCAATTCCCAACACCTAGGAATAACATTTTTCTACCAACTGATCTTTGTATTTCTCCACCTTTCCTTCTACATTCATATTTTTCTTAAATGCCCATTTTCTGCCAATGGGTTTCCTTCCAACTGGTAAGTCCACTAGATGCCAAGCCTCATTTTTGTCCAAGGCTTCCATTTCTTCAACCATGGCCTTTTTCTAAATTTTGTCATCCTCTAAATCCACTGCCTCCTTGAAAGTTCCGGGATCATCATCAATAATAGATAAAATAAAATTTGAACATAAAGTAGATGGACTACACCTCTCCTGTTGCCTTCTCTCTCGTATTGATCTCCTCAAAACTAGAGTTTGTGGCTCTTCCTCTTTTGATTCCTATTTGGATATAGAGTCTAATTATTCCTCATTAAGTTCAAACTCTATCTTCTCTGGTTCCTTTTACTTTGGTAGGAATTCATGTTTAATAACATCTTTCACCTATCTAAACACCACATTGAGATGTACATAACCTTCCTTATTTCTTGGTTACAAAGCTTATAACCTTTTAAACCATCCTTATAGCTAACAAAGATGCACCTCTTAGATTTACTATCCAACTTGGTTCTTTTATCCTTTGGAACATGTACATATGCATCACAACTAAATACCCTGAGATGTGAGAAGGAGAGTTTATTACTGGTCCATACCTCATGTAGAGTGTTATCTTCCAACATTATTGAAGTGATATGTTAAACAAGTAACATGAAGTATCCATTGAATCTACCTAGAATTCCTGTCCTAACCCAACACAACTAAGCATTCTTCTTAAATTTTCCATCAACGTCTTGTTCATTATTTCTGCAACTCCATTTTGTTGAGGTGTGTATGGAGTAGTCTTCTGTTATGCTATACCACACTTCTTACAGAAATCTCCACCATTATCTGTCCTTAACAGCTTAATCATCTTCTCTGTCTAATTTTCCATCAGAGCCTTAAATTATTTAAACCTGTCAAAGACTTTAGATTTCTTCCTGAGGAAATATATACATGTGTTCCACGAGAAGTCATCAATAAATGAGACATAGTACATAGAATTTCCTAGTGATGGAACCAACACATTTCCAAACACATCACTATGCATAAGCTCTAATATCCCTTTCGCCCTCTTAGCACTAGAGGGGAAACTCACCCGATTCTGCTTCCCATGTACACAATGTTCATAGAAATAAAAATTTAGAGAGCAATTGGACATACCCTCTACCATACCATTGTCATCTAGTATTCAAACACCCTTCGCTCCAATATGTCTAAGTATTTTATGCCAAAAAACAACTTTTTTCCAGATATCACTATATTTTTTGCTCCACTTTCAGGAACCAAAGAAATGTTGCACCCATCAATAATAATTCTACCCAAAATATTGTATGGAGTTCAAATATGAACTCCCCACATCAATACCAATGCTCCTCGAACCATCTTGCAAGTATATTTATTGAACACTGTTTTTACATCTGCATCATCCATCTTGCTTACAGAAGTTGAATTTATAGCCAATGCAGGAATGTGCAGAACATCAGGAAGTGTTCTAATCCTTCCACCTTGCAACTTTAGATTGAATTTTTTTGTGTCCTATGATTCTATCCTTCCTGTCATCCCCTAGGAAGACATCACCACCATCATATTTCTCATACTCACAGAGCCACTCCTTATGGGGAATGAAGTGAAAGAATGCACCTGAGTCAATCAACCATGCTTCATGATATACATGTGTACTTGAAGAAGAAAAAAAGTACACATCCCCACATTCATATGAGGTGGTTTTTGCCTCTATAGAAGGATCATCATCAAATCCCTTTCCTTTCTTAGGAGTTTTAGATTTATAGTCCTTTTTGAAGTGCCCTTCTTTTTCGAATTTCCAGCATATCTTTACATATTTTCCTGGATATTTAGATCTACCTCTAGATTTATATCTCCCACTTGAGGAATTATTTCTATTTCTGTTCTGGGACCCGTCCTCTTATAGATAAGGCATCTCCATTTCGACTCTCTATATTTTTCTGCCTCATCTCCTTCGACAACAAGGATGAGAGTATTTCATAAAATTTAGGGTAGTTGTATTGCTACCTATAGTAACAACCAAACTATCCCACGAGTTTGTTAGAGAACACAACAGACTGATGCACTTATCTTCGTCTAAAATTTTAATATCAATAAATAAAAACCGACTTACCACAATATTGAAGGAGTTTAGATGCCCTATCATCGAGTCTCCATCCTTCATCCTTAGGTTATACAACTTTTTCCACAGGAATAGTTTGTTCATCAAAGACATAGATTGATACAAAGTTCCTAAGTTGTACCATAAAGCCTTTTCCATAGCCTCCCTTGATACATTCAACAATATTGAATCTGAGAGACACAATCTTTTTGTTCTCTTCACCTTCCAATCTAACTTTGCCTAATATTTTTCCGACATTCTTGTTGGTTCTCTACCTGGATCTACACTGATCCACTGATCTCTTTCCACCAACAAATCCTCCATCTCGAGCTTCCACAACTCAAAACTTTGTCCATTGAATTTAACGATCTCTATCTTTCCACTATTCTCCATCTCCTTTCACTGCAAGAATTGATCCCACAGATCTCCCAATGTAACATGGTCTACCATAGGCCTAAGAAAAACCCCTCAGCTATAAAGGAATCCCCTTGAAGTCAAAACAACTTTAATACCAGATGTAGGTTTTAATCCTGTACATAAATCACCTACAAACATATTCTTAAAACAAAAATATAAAAAATGGTGAGAACATAAAATATACACAAATATTTTCTCCTGGAACCCAAACCAGGAAAAATAAATTATTTTTCATTATATTTATTTCAATGTTACAATACATTATATACATGCCAAAACATTCATAAACCCTAATCCATTAACCTTGGATTAGAACATTACCATAGTTCCCTTGCCTATATATACTAAATACCATTAGAAAAAACCAACATGCCCAAAACCATGTGCAAAAACCCATGCACAAAATAATGGGTAGGTCCAACCACCATATTTTGATCTACCCCCATCCTTGGGAACACATTTTTTTTTTTCCAGGGCATTTCCCTAGACCCCATGTAGGGGGAATATTCCCATGCTACAAACCCCCTAGGAAGGGGGAATCCACTCCCCCGTAACCCCCCTACTACACCCAGTGCAATGTAACGACACCTGTGGCTAGTCGTGGAAATAATATAACAACACTTTAAATTTAGTTTCCCATTCATGTTGTATCTAGTCCATTGAGGAAATTCAGTGTGCATACAAGTGTACACCCTTGAAGCACACTTGAATCCCCTAGATCCGAGATAACTCTTGCACCAAATTCTGTATCCAGTGTCAGGGGTATTTACACCACTCCCTATCACCCATATCACTCGGATCCCACATTCTATCTCTTAACAACTTAACATCCAACTTCACAAAAGTAAGGCCCTCATTAGATATTGCCACTTTATTAACTCAACTACAACATGGATTATTTAGAATATGACGCACCTTGAAAGTGCACAAGGGTTGACTATCTAGATGCTTAGATTTCCCTAAATACATCCCCCTCTTTTCACATATCCAAATGCACTAAATAAAAAATGCCTAAAAATTTATTTAGACCAGAAACTTGATCCGCTAAAAAATCCATCTAACCCCAGATATAATTACTGACCTCACCCATTTCTGAGATTGATATAACTAGAAAATTTCAAGAAGTTTCACCAGGATTTCCTTGAAGCATGGCATTGTTCAAAATGCCAATTGTATAGAGATGAACCCCATGTATAAGCACTAAACATTCAAGCATTGTACTTAGCCATAACACATTCAATAGATCTAACAACATGCTTGATATCAGATACTAAAACAAGCTAAGCTATAATTGACACCTCTCTATAATTAAGGTGTAATAACACCATATAGAACTACAAAACTAGCCTTACAACAATTATTATTAGGTCTAACTGATTAAAATAAATTATGCAACCCCATCCATAGACCTTTAGTAGGAAATACATTCAACAATCTTAAACAATTAGAGATCCATTATATTCACAACATATAAGGTAATGGAAATCACACACTATGACATATTAACTAAGCACATCAAGAATTCATAAAAAACCATGGAAATAGCTCCATAAGTCATGAGGACATTAGTAAATGTAGGGACATACCAGTCCCTCATAACCATGATAACACGTGTAAATAATTCTTCATTAATAATTAGGAATATAACATTCCTCCATTAGCAATACTAAAGTAACCATTGTCATAACATATACTAGACATTAATCATCATCCAATGTGTAAAATATATATACAAGTAAATACACTTAACTAATTAAATTGAATGACTAGAAATTGAGGGAAGGAATTCAACTCTCCACCCAACTATAGGCCAAATACACTGCAATCTTTCTTGCAGTTGACAACCCCCAAGCTATATTCAGAGTATGAGGAGTTAAGTGCTTAAGGGAATTTCACAATGATAATAAGTCAACCAGACCAAAGAGGGAGTGCATTGTCTAGGTGGTTTATCAACTGCCTCAAGCACCACATTGACTATTCTGCCTCTTTGAATTAGATCACACGAATTCACCCTAGGTTTAGTGAAAATCTACTCATTCTAGGAATATGAACTCACTCGAAAGGTGGTTTAGTATCTGGATTTTCAAGGAAAGCACTATAAGAATATAGGGCTCATTGTACATGTGGTTTATCAATTTCCTCTAGTAGTAAGCACCATGGTGTCTCCACCTGCCAAGTGGTTAATCAACCTTCCAACAAGCACCCCAAGAGCTTATCAGCCCCAAGGTAATCATTTAGAGATTTATTAACTGAGATAACAAGAACTAGTGAGTCACTTTCTCCATTGACCCTTCAATGGCCCATCAAAAAACCCAATAACAACACTAGCCATGCACCAAAAAAATACGAGGATTTTCATCCTATCTTCTCTTCTCTTCTCACTCCTCTGTGATCTCCCACATTCACTATTCTCCATGTTCTCTATTTGTCTACATGTCTCAAACAATCTTGCATCTTTGTGATCAACATACTTCTTCTACTTGTTTTACTCCTCTTCCTTTGTCTTATGTGTTGATTTCACCAACACGTTCCACGAAACAAAGGTAGTATGGGGTTCATCCTTTACTCAGGTGAGTGATACTGAACCTCCCTATCTGCTACACAAACCATTTAATTCAGCGAGGGAATAGTTAGAATGAATAAATGAATTGGCCTGAGTTAATCACATCCCAAGAAACTTCTCCTTCTTTGTCTATGAATCCATGTCCCCTCCTACAAATTAGTCATAATTTATAATTCCACATGATTTACATGAATTAAAATAAATAGTGAAATTTACAAGAGGGATTGTAAAAAGGGTTGTTACAAATTATCTATTCAGGGTTAAAATCTACAATAATAGGGAATGATATAATAATTATAAATGAGGCTATACAAGCATACCTTTAGTTCTATAATAAGTCTAAGAATTAAATATTGTTTTCTTAAGCTCAAGGGATGCATCCTAGGATCTAAAGCCTATTGCAAAGTAGCTATAATTTCTAAAATTTATGGATTAATTCCTAATGTTGAGGTCCTTTTTATTGCAATTATTTTCAAACTAAGTTTTGGGGGAATGTGAGGAATTGCTAACGTACCCAAAATTACCATCAAACTTGTAAACTAGGAAGTCCCATGCACATGAATAAAATTTGTATAGGAATTTATTGGCCATATTATTTATTGGACCTCCTTATGAGTTAGGCTAATATGCATTAGTTTCCTTTAGGGGCGTGCTGATATTAATGAGTTTTTCCTTTCAAATTCCTTAGCCTTACAACATTTTTAGTAACTCCATAAGTCACTAAAGGTTGTTCAAACATACAGGCCATTGGATTAAGAAGAAAATTTCACTAATTCTTAAATTCTATTTTTTGATTCTACCCCTCATCAATTCTCACGCAGTCTAGGAAACTAATTTTTAATGGATATATGCCCATCCACCCTATAGGCTAGATACTTGGTGCCGTCATCCATTATGATAGCAAGGGGAAGCTCTTTTACATGTGCAAGTATACTTACATATGCATACCATCAATGAGAGTGCACTAGTAATAATAATGGACATATAACAACTCTTTCTGATAGCCAATTAACCAAGAATACAATGTTGAATACACACAGACACATAGACACACAAAAACATGGATTATCAACTTAGGTCCGAGTCTTAGAAATTAACTCTAAGTTGACTCCAAAGGAGATTCATACATGCCATTTTCTAGAATCACTGGAATCAACTAACCTAAGCTCAAACATGACTAAAAATGCATCATCCAAGAAAGATAATAATTTAATATGTTAACACATAGAGCAATGAAGGGGCTATGACTAGAATCTATAATTATTGCCTCATTAAGAAGTCTCGAATCCTACCAAGCATATTATCATCATATGTTATTGCTAACTTTATTATCTTAATCTATATTATTCTATATCTATATATATATATAATATATTATATATTAGTCTAATTATATATATATATTATATATATTATATATTATATATATTATATATATATATAGATAGATACACACACACTCTCTCTCTCTCTCTCTAGTAAGCCAACTAATTCGAATTATGTTGGTGTTCCCTGTGCACGTACTCATTATAACTCAAAAAGTACTTTCCTTTGTTCATAGGAAAGTAAAAATTAGACTAGGAGACCCAAAATTAGAAAAATATCCAGGGGAAAGAGTTAAATATAAGTATGTGGAGTTAGAAATTAGTTGGAACTAATTAATAACTTTCAAATGCAAAATACTACCCAATTAAACTAAATTAAACTCCAAAATAGGACTAAAAGTCACTAACATAAGGCCTATGGGTGAGGTAGTATGAATTAATGGAGTGGAATTATCCATGTCATCCTCCCAATAATTATATTCAGTGCCACATGTCATCCTAGGTGGAATCTCTTGCTAAAAATGGACTTTCCAAAAATAGAAATCCTAAAAATAAAAAATGTGCCAAATGATAGGGAATGTCTAGTGGTGAATGAAAACTAGTGATGTGTTCCCTTAATAATGTTTGGAAGAGGGTATGATTATGGAAACATTGTAGGTCCTAATGAGGTACTCATGAACTACTAAGTGCAATGTAACTCGACACCCTCCCCCCTTAAAGCCCAACCATGAACTATGATAGGGAATGAATCCCATCAATTCTCGACCATGTTAATTACTTATGTATACCAAAAAATAATGAATTTGTCTCACTAATTTGAAAACATGCTAGGTACTCATGAAAATAATTATGTAGCACACAATATGAGAAGAGTGAGGTAAAGAGGTAAAACCCAAAGGGAAGAAACCCCCCCCTCAGGATCTAATGCATCCTATGTCAACTATACATTTGATATGAAGAAGGATGGGTTGTTGATCAATCCCATCATGAATAGGTCCTTAGACATATCCAATACCATCATATGATAATCCTTTTTCTACTATTTTAGCCTTGTAATTGCTAATAATAGTGATAATAGCTGTAAAGTACCAAAAAATTGAAATACGACAACAATTTCACCCACTAGTTGACTAACTAACTATAGAGTATGATGTGCCCTCCATAGAATGTTATCTAGATCCATAATGGGTTGTTGATTGACTTCTAAATTAGATCATAAAATATAATTAGAAGTATGATTCAAAGGGTATGCAATATCATTTTGAAGATGAAAAAGTGATGTTGGAGAAGCTATTGTAGTAGGTATAGTGCAAAGTATCAAAGAAGCATGCTTTGATGCATCCATATGATTAGAGGAAATTGATTCCAAAATTAATTTATTAGATGATGAATAAATATAAATGACATCATGATAGGGCCCCTATCGCTTTCCACCAAGGAGGAACCTGATAAGGGTATAATCATCAACCAACATTCATTCTATTTTCAAGGTCAGGGCTCTCATCCCTTCCCTCCAAGATGAGATAACATAGCTAAAGGTTTGGTAGATCTACCATCAAGGGTGGCATGATTACAAGGTATCAATTTTATTATTTCACGATTAAAATTATATTATATCAAATTCATGTAATTAATCATGCAACTATAATTCATTATCCATAGAACCATGATAGGAAAACACCATAAATTCAATAGAAGTCACCAATAAATTGCATCAAAAAAATATCATCATATAAGTAAATACGCGTATATATATATATATATATATATATATATATATATAATATATATATACAACTAAGGAAGGATGAAATTGTTTCATCTAGCTGTAGCCTTAAAACCTCAATCTCTCTATAACAAGCCACTCCCTAGCTAGAAAATAGTACCACCATGGGAACTTAGTTCTCTCAAGAAAAAATGTGGAAATGAAGGCTACTCTCATTATTAAGAAATAGTGTAGTAGGGATCCCTCTACCAAATGAGTGCATGGCTTCCATGAATTCACAATTTCCATCTCATCTATATTGTAATATAGTGAGATATTTTATTCACTATATACATAGTCCCTCAATGTCTTCCCCTCTCAATGAAGGCATGCTTTCCCAATTAGCATCCAAATTGATGCCCTCTCTCACCAAGTTGGGATCAAGCTTTTCTACTTGATTCTAGTGTTAAAATTAAAGTTCTACAAACCCAAACTACTCAACATTCCAACTCATGATTGGATCACTCTATGCACACTAATTAATCTTCAAAACATCATGTGCACTCCAACTCTCCACACACATGAATTCTCTTTATTTTTATTTTTGTGACCATAGAATTTTGGGCTCAACCGGAAAATTTAGGTGGGAGCCTACCCATAACTCTAGTTTTCATTCCTAATTGTTTCATTCACCTATCCCTTCCTCCATTATTATTAGAGGATTTCACTTTAACTATTGACCCTTCCTCATTATCCAATTCTTGGAAAATGAAAAATACATGGAATAAAAGCCAAATTCATGCTTAGAAACATGGCTTTGTAAGGATTATCATTACATTAGGTATGAAAATTTCATAGCTCCCTCACCATTTATCACTTACAATATCATTGTTTGTGTACAAACTCCATCCTTTCATTACCTATTCAAAAAAATATTTTCATTAATAAAAAGATACATTTAAATAATTTAAACTTTTTTGTTTCAACTAAGAATTGACAAATCCTCCATGTTATGACTCATAATACGATCTAGGTGGATGTTGGTGGCCACCTTCCTGTTTCACTTGGATCCCCACCATTGTCTCTTTCAGTTTTTCAGTTTCCTTAATTGTAGCACAATTTACTATTTTTGGCAATTTTTCAGGTCCTGAACTTCCATAGCCATTTTGAGGCCCTAAATGACATTTTTTTGGGAAAAACAAGGCAAGCATTTCATTTTTATTTTCATTGCAAAGTTGTATTTCTCGGATAGATCTTTCTAACAAGGTATTGTGCACATCAAACAAAGATCGTATGCCAAAGTTACAACCTCGAGAATTTGATATACCAATTTACCCAAATGGGGCCCATAGTTTTGGCGCTTCATCTTCTAGGGTTAAGTTTTTGGATGTTTATGGTTTTCCATTGTTTTTTAATAATAAATAGGTGTTCGAGCCTCATTGTAAAATAGTTCAGAGGCGTGTAGCTGCCACATCTCCTCTCAGAGATAAGCTACCTTCGCTCGAGCTAGTTTATTTCCATTTTGTTTGTAAGCTTATTTCAATATATGATATTAATGAAATGAAGTGTTATTTCTACTACATATCTGTATTTATGGTTATATATACAATTTATTGCATTCCCGTTTAAGTTTGGATTAGTAGCGGTCTACTCTTTCTCGGTTTTTCTTTGTATGTCCCCAACAAAGTCGGGATATAAGAAGTTAGGGCTCAAATTGGTTGAACCTTTGCAAGATCAACCTTGCAAACCCCAATGGCCTCCCATGGTGGAATAAAATAAAGATAAGGGGGCAGGAGATCCTTTCAAAAAATTGCTCGAAGAAGCCCTCAAGTGATAGAGGAACGCGATGATGGACAACTTTTCCTAGATCCTTCAGTGGCTACCCAAAGGCGACACATCTCCTTCCATCAACCACTTTGAGAGTGCCACACCCTTCAAGGTACAAGTTAACTTTGACATCCCCATATTTGAAGGTCAGATAGATGTATACACCATAGATAAATGGTAAAATTTGCTAAAGGACATTTTCTTTTCATGAATTTTCTAGCCAGGAAAATATTACTTTTTCACTTCTGAAAGCCGCTCCCCATGTCAAGGACTGGTGGGAAACCTACTGTGAGAAGAAGGATGAAAATACATCCTCACTATTTTCAGCTGCACCCACTTTGAATTTGTTTCGGGATGCCATCAAGGAGTAGTACTACCTTGTCGGGAGCTACGAGGATAAATACATAAAGTGGACCACACTGTGACAGGGAAGGGACCAAGATGTGCCATAGTTTACCAATGTTTTTCATACCCTTCATACGAATTTGGGTATCAATAATTCCGAGCGGAATTTGGTACTCAAGTATCATGATTGCCTACACAAGTACATCCAGGATGAGATGGAGTTCCTGGACATCTCCTCGCTCGACATGACATACCGATATGCTGTCAAGATTGAGTAGAAGTTTAAATAGAAAAAGCAAAACTTTGGATTTGTGAATCCAAATAAAGGGAAAGGCGCCCCCAAACCATAGAGCAAAGGAAAAAGCTAAGGTGGGGAAACCCGGGATAAATCTTTGAAGCCACAAGTAAAGAACAACATCACGAAGGCAAAGGACACGGGAAAGTGGTGTGAGTTCCATAAGAGCTCCACTCACAACATTAGTGAGTGTCGGGTGAAGCAATCACTGGTGGCCAAGATGAAGGCTTCTAAATCAGACATGTGTCCCAACTACGAGTCAGAACCTGACAAAGGGAATGAAAAAGGGAATTAAATCACTGATGCAGAGCCCTATGCCACCATGGCCACCACCAAGATCCATAAAATTGAGCTTGAAGATCTAAAGGAAAGGGAACGCCTCTTCCACTTGTTGTAGCTTATATTGTGTTTAAGCTTATTTATCACTTTATTCATAATGTGTGGTTTTAAAATCATTGCAGGGGTTGAACCTTAATGAAGCTCTTTTATTTTCTTTATATCCACAGAGTCTAAGGGAAATGAAGTACTTTGTTTAATATACATTGAAATCACAAAAGAAAGAATTGTAAAAGAATCAGCCTCGGAGTAGCCAAAGTTACTATACAAACAAATCAAGTCATTATATAGACGGTTATATGGAGCTAGACCCGATATATATATATATATATATAGATATATAATCGAAACGAGAAAGAAATAAAGGAATACATTGGATTTGCAAAGGAAACAAGTGTCAAAGTGTTAACACCGGACCCTAAATACTATAAGTTATGTTTTATAAAGTTCGGCAGGTCCGTAGTTATATATATGTATATGGATCCACAGATTGCGATTCGTGATGGCAGACCCGAAACATATATATGTTATGTTTTATAAGCCTCGGTGGGTCAGCGATATCGCATGACTCTTAATATCTATATATATGTGTGTGTGTGTGTGTGTGTGTGGCTATGCCGATTGCGATACGGGTGGGCCGAACTTGAAATGATATATAACGTGTTTAATAACTCTGACGGGTCTATAAAGCGCCTTATGTATATGTTCACAATGCCAATTACGATTTGTGATTGGTTTCCGGACCCAATATCATTATATACCATATTTTATACTTCCGTTGGGTCCGCGGAGCAATGGGTGTTAGTTCAATCGACGATTGCAATTTGCGATAAAGTTTCCAGATCTGATAGATTTATTAAATTGGGTTAATTCCTTTTCATTTCTGCTTTATGTGTTTTGCGTTGATTTTGCTGTGTAAACGAAAAAATTAGTGTTAAAGCCGAATCAGAAGAAAAGGTGGATTTAAAGTTATAAGGCAGGTTTTCGGGTGGAGCAAAAATGGTAAATGGTTTTATTTGGAACTCACCCGATCCCACTTATCATTCAACACATAGTAGCTGGGTGGAGAGAGGAAACCGCCCATTTCGGGCGGGTATTCTCCGGGCTTATGTCCCACCTGAAACCTTTACAGACTATCTGATCTGAAAAGTAGATCTACGGTGGGGATGTATCGGTGGAAAGGAATACCTCGAAAATTGTGCGGAGCCCGTATTGAAAGCAGGAAAGCATGTATTATAATATATTTTCATTTTAAAAGGTTTACAAGCAGATATAAAGGATTTACGCATAAAAATCCAACACTTCCATAGTTATGCGACCTAAGGGTGCGTAAGTTAAGTTTTACAATGATTATCGGGTCAATTGCAATTTGCGATGGAAATCAATGGAGTGCTAAATGGGCGGATTTGACAGGTTTATAAAGAAGGATTAACTCTTTTGAGTTTCGTATTAATTAGAGGTTCACATTAATTTTGCTATGTAAAGTGGAAAATCAGGGTTAGAGCCGAAGCTGAAGAGAAAGACAATCTGGTATGCTTCTTTGCATTTTAGCCAATCAGAATGCCCTTGTAAGCCCAGGATTATACATGTTTCATACGGCTAAAACAAATTAAGCATCATTAGGGCATTTACAGAGGAATTTGGCAGCGGATCAATAGAGCAAGCCAACAATTATCAACCCCTTCTGAATCCAGTTATGTTCTTGTTATTTCATGTTCTTTGAGGTGTCTTTTACCCTCTGTAAAATTATGTAATAGTTCTTACTTCATATAGTTAGAAAAGAAATTAGATAGTTTGGGTAGTTTCAGAAATCAACAACTATTCCATAATGTATAAAAGGAGGAAAATTTACTAAGAAATGGTTTGAATTTTGGAGAACTCGGAGACTTATTCCTGATATCATCATTGATTAATGAAAGAATCAGAAGTTTCCATGAGTTGTCGGGTATAATTTTGTAATCTTTTTTGTTATGTGTCATGTTATGTTTTCTTCTTTCAAGTATAGTAATGAAGCTGCAGGTCTTTATTTGCTTATGTACATAAAGTTAAAATTCCTTAAAAGAGTGCTCCTATACTGGAAGTTCCCACCTTATTTTCTAAGTTATAGATAATAGTTTCTGTGAAAAACCAACATATGATCTTTAACTTCTTCCAAAGTCACAGATAGTAGTTTCCGTCTTAAGCAACATATTGTCTATGATTCAGTTCTCATTTCCATAATTCTTCTAAGTGATGGATAGTAGTTTCTATGAAATATCAACATACTATCTTTAACTTTTCCTTCAAGCTTTCTTCATTCATCATTTATTTCTAGCAACAAATGGCATTCTGAGATGTTCTGGTCATACATGTACTAAGGGTTAAAGACCAAGTTTCTAGGTCCTTCATTTAAAGATACAACATATATCTAAGTGAAAAATAAGTGACAGTAAATAATATTTATTAATGTCTTAAGCACAACTTCCCTATAGCCAGGAAATTGGTTTCTTAAGGAACAACATTAATTAGCGTAGTTTCTGGGGAGAGAAGACAAGAAGAATTTTCCCTGGGTTTTCAATATTTTCCTCTGGTTGTTTAGTGAGGAGGAAATATATGGCTGTTTGGAATCAAAGTAATAATTTTGGCTTTAAGAAGACCCCATACAAGATCAGGCACTTCACATCATAAGGTTAAAGCTCTTTCAGATCCTAAAAGGCTATTTCTAAGAGGGTTGGAAGGTCTAAGATTCCAATTACACCAATTCCTACATTGTCTGCATCAGGCAACAATTCACTTGAACATTCATCTGATAAAGAGTCATATTTTACATCATCTTCATTTCAGGAACCTAGCTGTCAAGAGAAATCTTTAGAATCTGTTACTTTTCATTTATCTTCTATAGTCATTCAACCTCAACCAATAGCCACATTACCACCTGTGCACATTCCATCTACCTCTCAGTCAAGTTCCACATCCACATCTGTTGGTAATCAAAGTTCACTAAACATGGCAATACCTGCATTCTTGATGAATAGATATGCACCTCTTCAATTGCCACAACCATTAAATCAAATGCCACAGGATTACCTCAAAACTCTTCCTTGTTTTACAGGGGAAGATGAACAAACTACAGAGAATCATGTGTCAGTATTTTGTAATTTTGCAGCGAACAAAGACATTGAACATCTAGATGTTGCTCTAAGACTTTTTGTTCAGTCCTTGTATGGAGAAGCAAGGAAATGGTTTAAAGGACTTACTAATAATACTATTCCTTCTTGGGAAGAGATGGAACGTTTGTTTATTCAGAGATGGGGAGAAAAAAGAGATCATGGGTATTCATTAACAAAGTTGAATGCCATAAAGAAAAAGTCTGATGAAATTGTGGTTGAATTTGTCCTAAGATTTAACAAATTGTATAGTAGTCTCCTAGTGGAGATTAAGCCTCCTCCTGTGGGTGCAAAAATAACTTTTGCAGGGGATTTTGAATCAAATTTTGATTCACATTAAGGGAAAGAAGAGCTCCAACCCTTGATCAAATACAAACAGATGCATTAGAGATAGAAGCAAATCTGGTGGCTGCAGAAAAAGCACTAGAAACACAACCTACCCAAGACAAGGGAAAGGAAAAGATGGAATCCTCTCAAAGTCAAACATTGGAGGATATGTGTGATGTAATTAAAATTTTTTCAGATAAGGTAAGTAGATTAGAGTTAGAAAATAAGAGTTTTCAGAAGCAAATACAGTATAATAAGAACTTCAATCCCCAATACAGAAGACAACCTTTGCAAATCTTGCAAAGGGAAAGAAAAGATCAAGATCAAATTCAAGCACTATTATATATAGAGGCAGGTTCTGTTGAAAAACAAGAGCATCCTGAAGATCAAATGTTTACATTATATGCAGTGGATGAAGATGAACTTGGTATCGATGAAGAAGAGTATGAATATGATGAAACATATGCCATTAATGATAAAATTGATGAATATTGGAAGCAATTTTCTGATTTTATGCAGGTTGAACTATATAAGAAATATGACTTGAGATCGAGGAAGAGGTCAAGAAATCAAGAAAATGAAAGTGAGCAACAAGTTTCAACTTCCTCACCAAAGGCGACCCCACAAGAATCTCAGTCTGCAAAACAAGTGAATAAAGGAAAGCAACAACAAAATGCAAATGGAAAGACACATATACTTCAAGGTGAGTCTTCTCAAGATCAAACTGGAAAAATTCCTTTGGAGAAACTTGTTTCAATTCCTCAAGTAATTCCAGTCATGAAGAAAGGTGAAGATGCGAATGAAAAGACTGCTAAACAGGGTTACTTGTTTAGTCTTACTAAGGAGTTGGAAAAGGTAAGAATTCATGTTCCTTTGGTAGAGTTGATAAAAATGCCTATTTATCAAAAGGAGATTGTTGAGTTTCTTAGTTTGAAAGAAAATGATATTATAAATGATACTGTAAATATGTAGGAAGACAAACTAGTAGTGGTTTTTGGTGCACATGTAGAGGAAGTAGACCCTTCAATACCTCCTTTTTATATTTCCTTATTGGTCCATGACTTCCTCTTACATAATTGTATGTTTGATTCAGGAGCTTCACACAATCTTATGCCTTTATTAGTAATGAAGCAACTAAATCTTCAAGTTACCAAACCCTATAGGGACTTGTATTATTTGATTCGAACAAAGTCAAATGTCTGGGGGTTATTAAGGATCTGGCAGTGTCACTAGCCCAAATTCCAGCTAGAAGCTTGGTCTTGGATGTAGTACTAGCAGATATCCATGATAGATTTTGAATGCTTCTATCTAGGTCCTTGGGGGCTAAATTGGGTGGTGTTTTGAAACTGGATTTTACATATGATATTATACCTATTTTTGGTGGGGAAGAGAGGATATTGTACAAAGAAACTAGATTTGTAAAAACAATTACAATAAATGGAGCAAGTCATTCACCTGTATATAGCCAGGAGAAGGATGACTTTTCTTGTTTCACACTGTATGATAATGCAGCACTGGCTAACGATAATCCGAAGTAGCTTGCTTCAACCAATGTAATTACAGAGTTGCAAATAGAAGAAGTGTGGAAATGCTTCTTTGATGGAGCTTATTCCAAGGAGGGAACAAGTGCTAGTTTTCTCCTAATTACACATGGAGGTAATATGTTTCCTTTTTTTTTTTTTAAATTAGAGTTCGAGGCGACAAACAATGTGGCAAAATATGAGTCATTGATTATTGCTCTACAAACAACTAAACAGATGGGAGTTAAGTCGATTTTTGCTTTTGGAGATTCAGAGTTGATTACCAAGCAAATAAAAAATCATTTCCAAATAAAGAACCCTAGGCTTAGGGTATACAGAAATGAGGTATGGGATTTGATTGAGAACCTTTTTGAAGCTTTTAACATTCAATTTATTCCAAGAAATGAGAATATATTAGCAGATTCATTGGCAGTGTTTGCTAGTACTTTAAAGCCTCCTATTAATCCAAGGCTAAGATATGAGGTAGGGATGAGACGCAGACCCTCTGTTCCTGATAATGTCAAAAATTGGAAAGCTTTTGAAGTTGATAAGTAGATTAAAGAATCTTTGACTATAGTTGAGGAGTTTCAGGGCATAGAAATTGATTAGGATAAATAAGAAACAACAGAAGTTGCAGAAACCAGTGGTTTAAAAGATTCAATAGCTAATCCAAAGATTTTTCAATTAATATTTTGCCCAAGGGACTTGTTCCTCTTGAAAGGTTTTCTAAAACCAATGTTGTGGTTGTTGTCTCAGGGAAGGTTTCACAGGACGAACACATTCAGGATCACAACATTGGAACTTAGGAGAAACTCAGAATGAATTGTTTTGTCAAGATTAACTGGAAAAATGGTTCTAGATTAGGCACTCAGATGCTAACCTGGTACCATTGGAAGATTGACTTTACCTGATTGAGGTCAATCATGTGCATATGTAGGAACTTGTACATAAATAAGCTTAGGTGTTGAGCATTTGGTTTCCAGTTGAAGTTCTTCAGTCTAATTATTAGTTAATGAATAAGGGGTACTTTCCCAGTTGGAAATTGGTTTGCAGAGGTTTCAGACTTCAAGACTGTCAGGTTTCAGTTGTCAAATTTCAGGGTTTTCATAGTTTTGGACTCCATGCCCAACTAAGGCTACTGATCTATGATTCTCAATATTTTGCTATCAAACTGAAAGCATCGTATCACTATAGATATCAGTGTGGGATTACAGTACAAAATTTTCACACAATTAAGTTTTGAGAAGCAATATATGACTCCATGCCCAATGGATAAGGCACTAATCTACGGTTCTTAGTGCTTCTATGGCAAAATCACTATCCCCAATTGGAGCCAGATGTTGTAGCTTATATTGTGTTTAAGCTTATTTATCACTTTATTCACAATGTGTGGTTTTAAAATCATTATAGGGGTTCAACCTTAATGAAGCTCTTTTATTTTCTTTACATTCGTAGAATTTAAGGGAAATAAAGTATTTTGTTTATTATACATTGAAATCACAGAAGAAAGAATTGTAAAAGAATCGGCCCCAGAGTAGCCAAAGTTACTATACAAACAAATCAAGTCATTATATAAACGGTTATATGGAGCTAGACTTTATATATATATATATATATAATATATATATATATAATATATATAATATATATATATATATATATTTAATATATATAATATAATATATATATAATATATATATATAATATATATAATAATATATATATATATAAGTGCATATCGAAATGAGAAAGAAATAAAGGAATACATCGGATTTACAAAGGAAACAAGTGTTAAAGTGTTAACACCGGGCCCGAAATACTATAATTTATGTTTTATAAAGTTCGGTGGGTCCACAGTTATATATATGTATATGGATCCATCGATTACGATTCGTGATGGTGGACCCGAAAAATATATATGTTATGTTTTATAAGCCTCGGCGGGTCCACGACATCGCATAACTCTTAATATATATATATATGTGTGTGTGTGTGTGTGTGTGTGTGGCTATGCTAATTGCGATACGGGTGGGATGGACCCAAAATGATATATAATGTGTTTAATAACTCCGACGAGTCTGTAAAGTGCCTTATGTATATGTTCACAGCGCCGATTGCAATTTGCGATTGGGTTTCGGACCTGATATTATTATATAGCATATTTTATACTTCCGGCGGGTCTGCGAAGCAATGGGTGTTAGTTTAATCAAAGATTGTGATTTGAAATAAAGTTTCCAGATTTGATAGATTTATTAAATTGGGTTAATTCCTTTTTAGTTCCACTTTACATGTTTTGCGTCAATTTTGTTGTGTAAACGAAAAAATTAGTGTTAAAGCCGAATTTGAAGAAAAGGCAGATTTAAAGTTATAAGGAAGGTTTTCGGGTGAAGCAAAACTGGTAAATGGTTTTATTTGGAACTCACCCGATCCCACTTATTATTCAACACGTAGCAACTGGGTGGAGAGAGGAAACCGCCCATTTTGGGCGGGTATTCTCTGGGGTTATGTCCCACTCGAAACCTTTACAAATCATTTAATCTGAAAAGCACAAATCTACAGTGGGGATGTATTGGCGGAAAGGTATACCTCGAAAATTGTGCAGAGCCCATATTGAAAGTGGAAATAGCATGTTTTATAATATATTTTCATTATAAAAGGTTTATAAGCAGATATAAAGGATTTACACATAAAAGTCCAACACTTCCATAGTTATGCAGCCTAAGGGCGTGTAAGTTAAGTTTTACAGTGATTATTGGGTTGATTGTGATTTGCGATGGAAGTCAATGGAGCACTGAACAAGCAGATTTGATAGGTTTATAAAGCATGATTAACTCTTTTGAGTTTCGTATTAATCATAGGTTCGCGTTAATTTTGCTGTGTAAAGTGGAAAATCAGGGTTAGAGCCGAAGCTGACGAGAAAGACAATCTGGTATGTTTCTTTGCATTTTGGCCAATCAGAATGCCCATGTAAGCCTAGGATTATACAAAATAAATGCATTTCATTATGGCTAAAACAAATTAAGCATCATTAGGGAATTTATAGAGGAATTTAGTAGCGGATCAACAAAGCAAACCAACAGTTATCATCCCCTTCTGAATCCAGTTATGTTCTTGTTATTTCATGTTCTTTGAGGTGTCTTTTACCCTCTGTAAAATTCTGTAATAGTTTTTACTTCATATAGTTAGAAAAGCATTTAGATAGTTTGGGTAGTTTCATAAATCAACAACTGTTCCACAATGTATAAAAAGAGGAAAATTACTAAGAAAGGGTTCGAATTTTGGAGAACTCGGAGACTAGGTCACTATATTCCTGATATCATCATTGATTAATGAAAGAATCAGAAGTTTCCATGAGTTGATGGGTATAATTTTTTAATCTTTTCTGTTATGTGTCATGTTATGTTTTCTTCTTTCAAGTATAGTAATGAAGCTGCAGGCCTTTATTTGCTTATGTAGATAAAGTTAAAATCCTTAAAAGAGTGCTTCTATACTTGAAGTTCGCACCTTGTTTTCTAAGTTATAGATAATAGTTTCTGTGAAAAACTATCATATTATCTTTAACTTCTCCCAGAGTCACAAATAGTAGTTTCCATGTTAAGCAACATATTATCTATGATTCAGTTCTCATTTCCATAATTCTTCTAAGTGATGGATAATAGTTTCTGTGAAAGATCAACATACTATTTTTAACTTTTCCTTCAAGCTTTCTTCATTCATCATTTATATCTATCAACAAATGGCATTCTTAGATGTTTTGGTCATACATGTACTAAGGGTTAAAGACCAAGTTTCTAGGTCCTTCATTTAAAGACACAACATATATCTAAGTGACAATAAATAATATTTATTGATTTCTTAAGCACAATTTCCCTACAGCCAGGAAATTGGTTTCTTAAGGAACAACACACTCATAGATGTGGGTGAAGGGTTCTCTGCTACAGTTCATTGTCGACAATGGGAGTCAAAAGAACCTCATTTAAGTAGAGGTCATGAAGTGGATGGGCCTACCAACTACAACACATCCGCAACCATACACCATCGGGTGGCTTCAACAAGGATGAGATCTTCATGTCATCCATTAGTGCCACCTTCACTATAACATCAAGCCCCTCACAGATGAGGTACTGTGTGATTTTGCTACTCTTGAAGTTTGTGATGTATTATTAGGAAAACCATACTTGTGGAAGCGACATGTTGTATATGAGTCTAGACCTCACTCTGTGATTATTTATTTGGGTAATAAGTAATACAAGGTACCAGAGGTAGCCCTGCCTACCACCATCTCTTTGATCTCTGCTAAGAAATGTAGTAAGATCATCTCTCAGATTGGGAAATTTGTTTTCTTTTTTATTCACTCTAAAAGTAAGGGGAAGACTGTAGCCACATCCATGGCCCCCAGGAAGGGTTCCTCCACCCAACAGAAGCAGGTGGATACAATTGTGGAAGAATGAAGGGACATATTCTCCTCACCCATAGGGGTACCCTTGCATTGTCAGGTCAAGCATTCCATCGATCTAACTCTTGGAGCACCTCTACCCAACAGGCTGATATATTACTGCTCCATTATGGAAAATGAAGAGATCAAGCAGAAAATGTAGGAGTTGCTACAAAAAGGGCACATCCGACCAAGTTCCTCTCCTTGTGGGATCCCAATTGTACTTGTACAAAAGAGGGATTGGACCTAGAGGCTTTTCATTGATTATCATGTAATAAACAAAACCACTGCCAGGAACAGGTATCCAATCCCATAGATTGATGACCTCCTGGACCAACTTAAGGTGGCCAAGTATTTCAACAAGATCGATATGAAGTCTCGCTATCACCAGGTTCCAATAGAGCCCACAGAAGCATGGAAGATCACCTTAAAAACCAAGGAAGGTATTTTTGAATGGTTGGTTATGCCCTTTGGGTTGAAAAATTCCCCTACTACTTTTATGAGGCTAATGGATGACATATTGTGACCCTTCACCAACTAATTTGTGGCTGTTTATCTGGACGACATCCTTTTCTTCAGCAAGAGTTGGGAAGAACACTTGCAACATATTCGACAGGTCCTTCAAACCCTTCGACAGGACAAAATGTGTGCCAACTTGGAGAAATGCACCTTTGGCATGATCCAAGTCCAATATCTAGGTTATATCATATATGAGCGTGGCGTGCATATGGATCTAATTAAGATCCAAGTCATTCGGGATTGGCCAACCCTGACCACTCTAACAGAGCTTCGCAACTCTTTGGGCCTTGAAAATTTTTATTGGAGGTTCATGTTGGGATTCTCCCATATCACTTGGCCTTTGAGTAAGATTACTAAGGATGGGGAGAAATCAAAGTTTTCTTGGGCCGAGTCCCAACATAAGGCGTTCGTTGAGTTGAAGCACTGCCTCTATTTTACACCAGTACTCACACTTCCAGACCTACAACAGCCATTTGAAATTGAGATAGACACCTCCGGGTACGCTATTGGTGCAGTCCTCAACCAACATGGGCAACCAATGTCCTATCATAGTGAGACACTACCCAATACAATTTAGAAGTACCCCACCTATGATAAAGAGATGTATTCCATCATGTAGGCTTGCTGTAAATGGAAGAATTACATTCTGGGGAAGGATATGGTCATCCACACCGATCATTGACCTCTTCAATTCATACAGACACAAGGGAAGTTGCAGAAAGATCACCATCAGAAGTGGTCTACATATCTACAACAATACCACTTGAACATTAAATAAAAAAAGGGCAACACCAATCATGTTGCAGACTGCCTCAATTGACCCCCAGTTGCAGCACTGACTATTGTTCTCAACTTTTGTGGCCACAATACCTTTGGATGGACGAAACTATACAAAAATGATCCAGAGTTTGCCTCCACATACCATATTATAGTAGATGGAAAGAATGTTCCTGATTTACACCTTCGGGACACATTATTATGCTATCTGGGCCACCTTTATGTTCCTTCAAGCGAGCTTGCCAAGATGATTTAGTAGGCACACTACAATCGGGTCGTAGGACACTTTGATGTGGATAAAACTATGGTTGTAATACAAAAGTACTTTTATTGGCCAATACTCTGACCAGATGTTGGGAAATATATTAGATCTTGCACTACCTATGCCATTGCCAAGCCAACCATCAAGAAGCAAGGGATGTACACTCCTCTACCTACTCCCAACCAACCATGGGAATCCATATCCATAGACTATATGTATGTCCTCCCTTCTACCAAGCAAGGTAATGATTCTGTATTTGTGGTCGTGGATAGATTTTCTAAGATGGTTATATTGGTGTCTTGCAAGAAGAGTATCAGGGAAATGCTAAACTCTTCTTTGAACAAGTATGGGTATATTTTGGTATCCCACAAACCATTATATCAGATTGGGATAGTAGGTTCCTGAGCACATTTTGGTCAAGCCTTTGAACACTATTGGACACCAAGCTCACCAAGTCGACTGCCTTCCATCCCCAAGCTGATGGACAAACAAAGGTCGTCAATAGGATGAAAGTGCACATAATCCGCATGTACAACTCCAAGAATCCACAAACATGGGATGAGAGTATTCCTTATGTGCAACACATTTATAGCAAAGCTCTCCATAGCTCTACTAGTCTCAATCCCTTTCAAGTGGGTGTAGGATTTCAACCATTGTGCCTAGTTGATGTTGCAATGTCTCATGCGACTACATATCCATAATCCACACATGTATTGTCTAAGGCTAATAAAATGACCAAATCTTTTGAATGAATCCAACACATCCCCCAGTAGTTTCAAGAAATCTCAGAGAAGTCAAATTCCAAGTACAAGCAATGACATGATCAATGTCAGGTGCCACACAAGTTTCAGGTGGGTGATAAAGTTTGGTTGCATTTGTAGAAAGAATGCCTTAATGTAGCCCATTGGAAGCTTAGACAACTCCGACATGGTCCTTACACCATTACCAAGGCTATGGGAGACAATGATTTGATCTTAGAATTCTCCCATTCCTTGGCCTGCACCCAGTGTTCAATGTGGACCAACTTCGACCATACTTCCCACCATTACTGGACACATCAGACATTGCATAACAACTCACACCAACAGAGTTAAACCCAGATTGCATGGAACAAGCCATAACTGATCCGATTATGGACACACAAATCAAGAACACTTGCTAACATAAGATCCAACTATATTGGGTTGTCAAAGTTGGCCAACTCTTGCACCAAGGGAAGTGGCTCACCAGGGACCAAGTTCAACAAAAGTTTCCCCATCTCATGGAGGCACTCAACACAATGGGGACCATTGCTTCCTAGGGGGGAGGACTGTTCCAGGTGGATGTTGGTGGAAACTTGCCTGTTCCACTTGGACCCCCACCAATGTCTCTTTCAATTTTTCAGTTTCCTTAATTGTAGCACATTTTACTATTTTTGGTAGTTTTTCGGGTCCGGACTTTCCAAATCCATTTTGAGGCCCTAAACAACATTTTTTTGAGGAAAGCCGAGGAAAACATGGGTATCGATTTCCATTCAAAAGTTGTAGTCCTCGGATAGATCTTTCTGACAAGGTATTGTGTGTGTCAAACAAAGATCGTATGCCAAAGTTACGACCTCGAGAAGTTGATATACCAATTTACCCAAACGGGGCACATAGTTTTGGCGCTTCATTTTCTAGGGTTAGGTTTTTGGATGTTTAGGGTTTTCCATTGTTTCTCAATAATAAATAGGCCTTCGAGCCTCATTGTAAAATAATTCATAGGCATGTAGCTGCCACATCTCTTCTTAGAGATACGATACCATCGTCCAATCTAGTTTATTTCCATTCTATTTGTAAGCTTATTTTAGTGTTTGATATTAGTGAAATGAAATGTTATTTTTGCTACATCTCTGTATTTATGGTTATATCTGCAATTTGTTGAGTTCTTGTTTAAGTTCGGATCACATTAGCACTTAGAGATATTTTTATTTACATACTAGGGAAAAATGAGGTGTTATGTTCCCTTTCCCCATAAAGGAACACTATATTAGTGTTACACCATTCAAGATATTGTCTTTATGTAGTTAAAAAAAATGGACATGCCGCTTTCTTGTCACCTTGTAGTTTCCATGTGGCCTAATCTATTAAAAAATGCTTCCACTGCATCTTGACTAGCATGATGATTTTATTTTAGAGTAGTGTTTCCTTCTTATCTAGTATGCATTAAGGCTCTTGCCAGAATTATCACTTGGGTTCCACCTGATCATAGTCCAATTGAGGATATGATGAGAATCATGCACATATTTCTTAGCTAATGATACATGGAATAAAATATGTCCTTTAACAACAAGATTTAAGACAATAATGCATACCACAGGTCCCACTCTCTTTAGGGTCTTGAATAGTTCATAGTGACGAGGTACCAATTTAGCACAAGTTCCCATTCCTAGATATATCTTCTTGTGTTCAAGTCTGAGATACACATGATCTCACACTTTGAATTCTCTCCAAGTCATATTCTTATCCATGTAGTTGTTTTGTTAATCTTGTTCCTTTCAACCTCTACTTGATATTAATCACCTGCTATTCCATTTCTTTCAACATGTCTTTTCCAAGTGTGATCTGATCCTCTATATTATCATAACTAATTAGAGTGTTGCATTTCTTATGCTAAAGTGGCTTGAATGGACTCATATTCAATGCCTCCTTATAATCATGATTAAAAGTAAACTCTATTAATGGTAAATAATCCTTCACCTTTGCAAGATTGTATTTATTTATTATATTTTGAATCTTTATCTAAACATTAAAAAACCTATATATATATATATATATATATATATATATATATTATTTTCCACTGGAAAAATCCGTAACTTTTCATTATATAGAAAAATTACATATTGTAGATGCTTTTCGCATATGAGTTTCCCACTGTGTATGACAGTGTACTGTATTTACATAAATATTGTTCATAGCACTGTGCTTTCATAAAAAAATTTGTAATGTTTATAGCTTTTCATATAGCTGTTATCAACTACCACAGTATCATGTATATTTACATTTTCAGTTCATCATGTACAAGAAAAACCATATTCTGTCGATCAAAAAGCAAAAAGGATGAGCAGCATGTTAGGGTCCAGGAGCGAGCTGATATCCTTAGTCTATGTAGGGCCGGTGAAAGTATCTGAATTCATTTTGTTCTTTCACCTCAGTGACCTCCCATATTTCTCTGTCCATCAGCGCGACCTCCTTGGATAATTTGTCAGCGACTCCATTATGTTCCCTGTATATGTGAACAACAGTGATGTTAATAAAAGCTGCCTTGAGCTCAAAAACTTCATTTAGTATGGTGCTGAGTGTGTGTATGTGACATTCAGTTGTGTCGTTGAACCAATTTATAACAATTTTTGAGTCCCCATATATGTTAATATTGGTGCAATGATGATGAAGGGCAAAATGTAGAAGATGTCGCAACGTAATCAGTTCAACAAAGTTATTTGTTTTGGGTCCCATGCCAGTTTTTACTGAGTAGTGGTGTTGTTCGTTTATGTATAGTTTGAAACCCCCCCCACAGCTTTGTTGATTTGCTGCCCCATCAAAATATGCCCAAGGGGTGTTCCTGTCAATGCATGGTGGAGGCTGTGGCTGTCAAGCCTTTGGGGGTTGAGGGTCTGGAAGCTCCTTGAAGGCCGCGGAAATTGAAGCTTCCATCAGTGGCCAAACAATGGGTTTGTCTTCGAATATGATGCGGTTCCGATACTTCCAGGTCTGCCAAGCAACGAGGATTGGTAAAATAGTTAAATTCGCACCCCTATGTTTTTGGACCCAGTTTTCCCATGCTTCTGTCAAGTTTGCGTCCTCCCAGGTACCAGAGAAAGTGAGTGTAAGTGAGAGGGATCGCCAGAGCTCCCGAGAGGCGCAACATCTGAGAAATAGATGCTCGGTGGATTCAGAATCTGCTTTGCATAATACGCACCATGATGGCCCGTGAACTGCTCTTCGCATTAGATGATCCCCTGTCGGGATCCTATCTCTCAAAACACACCAAAAGAATAGTTTGGCTCGGGGTGGGGCAGTCAACTTCCAGATGCCGGGACTCCAGGATGGAATATGATCTGGCTTTTTATGTTCGCTGAGAGCTATATATCCGACTTTAGGGGAGTAAATACCATTGTCGGCCTGACTCCATAATAATTCATTAGTGCCATCCCTTATTCTGATATGCGATTCGGACATAGCAGCACAGTAGTCCTTCCAATCCTGATGCCATCTAAGTGGCAAGTTCAGTTGCTGTGCCAGTATCCAGACCTGATGGAAGATCCCCGAATTCCCATGGTCCGCAGCTTGTGCGATCACTTTGATATCTTGGGTGTGTAGGAACTGAATGAGTTCAGGTGGTAAGGTATGTCTTCCTCCGCTGCCGATCCATGGGTCCAATCCAATCCTTGCCAAAGATCCATCGATTATTCTCCAGACAAGGTTGTCCCTTATTAGAGGCAGGGAGAAAAGCAAGGCTTTCCAAACCGATGATGTTCCTGATCTGTTCCAGTTTGGTCACCTTACCTAGTCCAGAATATTCTGCGGCCAAATATATTTATGGTATGATAGTCTGGCCCATAGGTTTTGGCTTGTTAGCAGCGACCATCCCATTTTTGCGGCCAAGGCTTTTGCAAATGTAGGAAGGTCCTTTAGGCCCCATCCTCCCCACCTTTTTGGGATAACAATCTTGTGCCAACCAATCCAAGCAAAGATGCGTTTGTCCTGACTTCCCACCCAGAGATATCTGTTGCAGATTTGTTGAAGACGAGCGAGGATATTCCTAGGGATCCAAGCTAGTGCCATCCAGAAGACTGGGGTTGCTTCCAGCACAGATTTGATGAGGACTAGCCGTCCAGCTCTGGATAGGTATTTGTGGCTCCAAACATTTAACCTTTTCTCCACCTTATTCACAAGCCATACCCAATCTGCAATTCGATGGTTTTTTGGCTTAATCCAGAACCCCAGGTATATTAGTCCCCTATCCAGAGGATGAATGGTGTAGGGAAAGGCCTGCAGGGCAGCTTGATCTTCATTAACCGAGGTTCTGGTGCACGTAATTGTGGATTTTTGCTGATTAACCATCATGCTTGTGACCTTCATGAATAGCTGGAGGATTCGAGAAAAAGCCAGCGAGTCTCTGATGCTACCATCCAGCAGGATGAGTACATCATCTACAAATAGGAGGTGTGTAAGGTAGCACTCATGAGTGATTCTGAGACCACTGAGGGATCCCTCTCGTTTTGCTGTGATAATCAGGCGACTCAAACCTTCCATGACCAATAGAAAGAGGAGAGGGGAGAGTGGGCACCCCTGACGAAGGCCCCTCTTAGAGTGAAAGAAGTGGGATGCCGATCCATTGATGAGCACACTGAAAGTAGGGGTCATAATGCAAGCCATGATCCAGTTGATAAGGGGAAGAGGAAAACCCAGGTGGATGAGAAGCATTTTGATGTAGAGCCAGCTGACCCGATCAAAGGATTTTGATAAATCAATCTTGAGGAGAATGCATTTTTGGTTTTTTTCCCAAATAGAATGCAGGGCCTCTTGAGCCGCTCCAATGGCTTCATGAATCTGTCTGTCTTCTAAGAAAGCAAATTGCTGAGGGGCAATGTGCTTGGATAGAATGGGCCTGAATCGGTTGGCAATGATCTTGGAGATAATTTTATAGAGACAATTGCACAGGGAGATAGGACGGTAATCATCGAAAGAGGAAGGTGAGTCAGGCTTGGGGATGAGAGCAATCAATGTTGAGTTGATTGCATGATATAGGCTGCCCGAAGTTCTGCTTTCCTCCACCACCCTCAGCATATCCTGGCCCAAGAGATCAAAGAACGCTAGGTAGAATTCGATGGTCCACCCATCCGGTCCGGGACTTTTATCTTTTTTGAACCATTTTATGGTGCTCTCCAGTTCCTCCATGGTGACTGGGGCTATGAGCTCTTCCGCCTCTTCTTCATTTACAAATCTGGGGAAGTGGTTTGCCAGATTGATAATTTCTGCCAGGTTTGTACCAGGCGGAGCTTTGTATATGGTCCTGAAATGGTTTGTGCCTAGCTGGGAGAGCTTGTTGAAGGTATTTGCGAGTCCCCCTTCAGGCATAGGGATATTCCATATTGTATTTGAGACCTTTCTCCCCTTGGCATAGTTCTGAAAGAACTTTGTGTTCTCGTCTCCAGCTTTCAGCCATGTGGCTCTGCTTCTCAGTCTTTTGGATTCTTCCCTCAATCTCAGAATGTTTTCTTTTTGGTTTTCTAGCTCGATCAGTCGAGTTTTCTCCTCCCCCGAGATAAAACCCAAATTCCTATCATCCCGAAGAGAGTGAAGGTCAGCTTCAATGCTTGTGAGCGATTCAGATTCCTTTCTGTTCTTTTCTCTTGCCCAATTGATGGTCAAGTGCTTAAGCAAGTTGAGATTGCAGCAAAAGCCTCTTGCCAGGGAGGTCTCTCTGTCAATGGGGTGAGCCCTCCAAAAGTCATTGACCAATTTCATGAAATCCTGATCCTGAGTCCATGTGTGGTTGAATTTAAAGGGGGCTTTTGGCTTTGAGTGAGGTCCATCAATCTCCAGATATATAGGGGAATGATCAGATATACACCCTGAGCCAACCCATTGCTTGTAGTGGTGTAACTGCTGAATCAGGGGCCCCTTCATCAGGAATCTATCCAATCTACGGGCGAGAGCTGCCGAACCCACCCTTCTGTTCCTCCAGGTGGGCTGTGGTTTTTGCATGGGGACATCAATGAGGTCCTTCTGATCCAAAATATTCCTCATGAAATCTGTAATAGAGTCCACTTGTGCCTAATGGCCCCATGATTCACAGAACCCCAGGGAAAAATTTAGATCCCCACCTAGGATGGTGTGTTCATGGGCCAGTATTGATAAATTTAGGAGGCGTCGCCAGAAATCCTCCCTTTGTTGGCACGACCCATAAACATTCAGTATTCTGAGCGATCTTCCAAGCTCAGATGAAAAAATGTCAATACCCAAGAACCCCCAACCACCCCATGCTGCTTCAATTTTGATAGTCCTAGGGTTGGTACCAATAGCTAGTCCCCCTGATCAGCCCGTGGCATCGGATGCCATGAAAATCCATTTAGGTGCTAGGGCTTGGAGGGAGAGGGTGACACTTTCGGCCTGACCAGGAGTCTCCTGAAGTAGAATAATGTCTGGCTGTTCTACCTCGAAGAGCCTCTGAAGGGCTAGTTTTTTGGGAGGGCTAGCCAACCCCCTGCAATTAAAAGAAAGGCACCTCATGGGGGAACCCTCCGTGGGGTTGGAATTGCTCTAAGGACCCCTTCTAATGTGGATTGGCGACCTACTACAACCTCAGCCCCGGCCCACCTGATAGCCTTTGAAAGTTCAGTTTTCCTACCTCTAGATACCAAAGGCCCTACCCCCGCTGGTATGATGCCCAACCCAACCTGGCTTCCTGGAATGTCAGCTTTGTGTGGTTGGGGCCGGAGTGCATAAGGGTGGGAGACAGAGTTCCACGGGGATGATTGAAAGGAGATGGAGGAGGTTGGGGGGATGGAGGGCTGAACCGATGAGATGGTCGGGGGGGGGGATGAGATGATGCAATATGCAGTAGATACATGAGAACTGGTAGACTAAAATAAAGATGCAGAAACAAGAGAACAGGTAGTTAGGGGAAGAGATGTACCCGAGACTTGAGCAGCCTCAGCTACTGCCCGCGCCCTGGTCATCCGCGGGGAGGAAGCTTTGAATCCCTCAGATCCAGTTTTCTGCGGAGTTGCTAGTGGAGTGCCCTGTGAGACCGGTGAGGGACCCTGAGACTGGTGAAGAATAATTGGAGAGGCACCTCTAGACGGGATTGGAGTGATCTTGGGTGACTCCTCCTGTTTCTTGTTGAGCGGGCAATCCTTGTAGAGGTGACCCACTTGATGGCATCGATTGCAGCGGAAAGGGACTCCTTCATAGTCCAGAATCTGTATTCTGCTATACTTCCCCTCAATGCAGCATAATTTTCTCCTCCAACCCTTCTCTTGTGTCCAGGTGAACCAGAACTCGAGCAAGCGTGCGTTTCTTGGATTCCACAAACGTGCGATCATGGTTCAGGTAAGTACCGAGCGCATTTCCAATCCTGATAAGGACTTCCTCGTTCCAATAATGCAGCGGAAGTCCCGGCAGTCGAACCCATAGTGGTCTTGCCCCAATCTGTTCTCGCTCTGGGTCAAAGAGAGGACTCCACCTCTTCAGCAGAACTGGTGCCATTTCAATGTGCCAGTATTTTGCCAGAACAAGGTCCGTATAGATCTCTTTTGCAAAATGCAACGAGAACCAACCGCGAGGAAGGACCTGAACCTCTGGTAATTCCTTGAGTAGACCTCCCCAGATCTCCTTTACCCACATAGTCAATCGATTGACGGAATAAGCTCTCCCGCGCACATGACCCACCAAGATAGTGCGAGCCATAACCACAACCTCCCCTATGGCTTCCGTTTCTCCAAATCTGATGTTGATGTCCTTTGATGTCGCCTTTATGCACCTTTATTTTTGTTTTTTGGTGCGCGGAGCCAAGGGGTGATCTACGAAAGGGTTATTGGATCCATCTGGAGACGAGGATTTAGAAACCCTACCCTGAATAGCCGGGGTTTCGAAACAGCCTGACGGCTGAGAGCCGAAAATAGGGATGGCTTGCAGACCCGAGACCGGGGGCGGTACAGGCGGGGGTTGAAGAACAGATAAGAGGGGCAGGTTCAGGTCGAATGAAAACTGGTGAGGCGAGAAGGTGGAGAGGATATGAAGGGTACCCAGGGACAGAGGGGGGGCTTCCAAACCCGCCGAGGGATAAGGGAAACTTGCGGAGGATGGAGGATCCGGGAGGTAGTCCGGCAACGAGACCACGGGCGATGTGTCCTGCAGGTAAGAGACCGAAATCCCAGGAGAGTGAGAAACCGCCACAGTGAAGTTAGGGTTTCCAAAGATGACCTGGTCTTCATGAGGATCCGCGATGTAATCCACGAGGTCAGGCTCTATATGACCCTCCATCCTGCCGGCAAGAAACGGAAACGGACGCCTGTGATACAGGGACGGTGAGGATGGTGACGCGGTAGCAGAGCGCAACGGTCGGGGAACGAAAGACGGCGAGGAGAAAAACTGCGGTTAAAACCTAGTGTTCCTGCGGTAAAGCGAAACCTATCCTATTCAGCCGAAACCAACGCGCTCCCGCAGGCTCATTTTCGCCCTTCTCTCTCTCTCTCTCTCTCTCTCTCTATATATATATATATATATATATAGACACACTACTCATGATTACCCATCATTATAAATAAACACACTTAAATATATCATCTATATAATTTTCTTATAAATAAGAAAACGAAATAGCATTTATAATTGTATATATTGACTTAATAAATAAAAATAAATGATTATATGAAAAACCACTTTAGAAATGTTTATATTTTTATTAGATATCACTTATGGTATTCACATTTTCATTTTTGTTAAAGTATTTTTTGAAATTACATCAATAAATTACGTTTTAATAAAATTGATAAATATTTTGACTATATTATTATGTAATATTCTAATATAAGAAGATTAAGGGTTTTAAGAAAAAATGTATCACATAGACCAAATGTGGAGAATCATATCAATACTGCAAAATATAAGACTAAATGACCACACTATATGATTATTCACAATCACATTAAAAGTGTGAATTCAACATGGAAACACCAAATCTAAATAAAGAAACATACACATCCACATCCAAAACTAGATATAGTAACAAAACAATAATTTGCATGCAAATGTAGAGTTCTTTTATCTTCAAGTGAAAAGAAAGGGGTTTGAATCCCGAGTCAATGGATTTTTATATACAAATAATGCATATATGTTATAACACATATGTATTATGCTTGGCAACGAAACTCACAATATTGATGGTCATGAACTCCTCCTTATACATAAATGACACTTGTAGTATATAGTCCTTAAATCAACCCTTTGAGGCTCAAGCACAATAAAATATGCTTGGAACTAATATACATGAACTCTCTATGATTCTCCAACTCAAAGGCCGTTAATAAAATATCAAATCAACGCATTGGAAAATGAACATTTTCAAGTTATATTACACACCATAGATGATAAAAATTGTCGAGGCATATTAAAATCGAGGACCCTAGGCCATGAAAGATTCTACTCGAGTTTGAGGGTCATAATGAGGCTTCAAACCATGAAACATGAACATTGCATGGGATCTTAGGCCTTAATAGGATAAATATTATTGTGAGGAGATATTACACACCATGTAGAGGTTTGAGTGGGTTGACGAGAAAATACAAGACTAGCACAACCACTATGTCATTATTGCAAGCACTATGTCATTATTGCAAAATATAAGACTAGAATGACTACAATGTATCACTATTGCACAATCACATTAAAAATGTGACTCATAAGTCATAATTTCAACATCAAAACACTAAATCTAAAAAGTGAAATATCCACATCCATAACCAAATCTAAATGTAGTAACAAAACAACTTTTTGCATGCAAATGTAGAATTCTTTTGTCTTGGAGTATAAGGAAATGGGTTTGAATCCCAAGACAATGAATTTTTATATACAAATAATGCATATACGTTATAAAAAATATGCAATACGCTTGAAAATAAAACTCACAACCTTGATGGTTGTGAAATCTTCCTCATACACAAATGTCACTCAAAATATATCAATGCTTTGAGGCTCAAGCACAATGAAACATGCTTTTAACTAGTATACATGAACTCTCTAGGATTCTCTAACTCAAAGGCCATCAATAAGATCTCAAATCACCACATGGGAAAATGAACATCATCAAGCGGTTTTACACACCATGGTTGATAAATATAGTCATAAAATGGCCGAGGGATATAAAAATCGAGGACCCTGCTCCTTAAATGATTCTACTCAAGTTTGAGGGTTGTAAATGAGGCTTCAAACCATGAAATATGAGCATTGTAGGGGATATTCGACCTCTCACTATGAATAAGATGATTATTAGGATATATTACACACTATATACATGTCTGACTCGGTTGATGACTATGCACAAGGCCTCAAACAACCAAATATGACATATGTAGAGAATATTTTACCTTCAAATGAAATTCTATGCACACAATTAGGAGGTTGCACACCATGGATAGGTATCAAGGCCTTGCAAGAGGCTCTATGGCCATGGAAGAGGCTTGTAACCATGAATACAACCTATGTAGTGAATGTTTGGACTTCGATGACAACTATGAGTGTGGTTAGAAGGTATTATGCATCATGAATTGGCTTGATAGGCTTCAGTCGAGGGATAAAAACAATTTTTAACTTAGGATATAAATGAGTCCCCTCATGTTAATCACACATGAATAAGGGATCCAGTAACCACTCATAATTATTCTAGGGGTTCATTCATCTCCACGTAGTAATATGAGTTTCATGAGGAGGTATTATGCACCATAAACATGTATCAAGGTAATGATAATGGTTAATGAATGAAATTGAGGTCCTACAGATTGAATGATGCTTCATGGGATCATGATCAATGAATGAGGCCTCAAAACACAATGTTCACTATAGGGGATATATTCTCTAAATAGAATTACATGAGAAACAATAGGAGGTATTTCATACCATAACCTTTTTTTATAGGAATTATTAATATGGGGGGATGAAATCAAAGACTTTGGGTCCTTAATGATGCTTCTTGGCTTGAAGGGCATGGAATTTATCTCTAATCACCACACATAACCTATGTAGCAGAAATTTGGAATCTAAATAAAAATTTTAGTGTGGTTTGGAGGTATTACACAAAATATATTATCCTTAGATCCTTCACAATATTTGGTGCATAAAAAAATTGGCTTATGTCCCATATGAGTCCTTGGACATGAATAATTCATCCAAGCATTGATCATAATCTTTGTATGGGATATTTCATCTCTAGATGATATTATAACTATTTTTATAAGGTATTGCATGCCATCAACATGTATTAGGGCCTTTACAATGGTAAAGGCATGAAATCAAGGGTTTTTGGCCCTAAGTGAGACTTTTTAAGCTTCATGTCCATGAACAAGGCCATAAGCCACCACACACAACCATTGTAGAGGATCATTCTTCTCTAACTAGGAATACTATCATTGTTAGGAGGTATTATGCACCATGGACTTATCTCTTGGCCAAGGAATGAAAATAAGTGAGTAAGTACCTAAATAAGGTTTCTTAAACTTGAAAACCATGAGTAAGGCCTCAAAGTACCACACATGAAACTATAGTAGATATTTAAACTCCAAATGAAAATTCCTATGAAGCATTAGGAGGTATTAAACACAATGTTGGATATGTATCAATTCCTTCATAATGTCGGGGGGATGAAAGTAGGGAAATTGAACCCTAAATAATGATTCATAATCTCAATGGATTTTGAAGATATCTTAGACCACTAAACATGACCTATGTAAACCTCGATGATAGAAAATATAAGAATATTTTTGCTGATATATATGTTAAGATGTGATGCACGCTATGAGGTGATATCATATATCATATTTTTACAAGCTTATTTTTCTGTAATGTTGGTTTATGGGATCTCATTGGATGAAATATTTCCAAAGTGAAATTGAATAAATTTTTGTGGGTAGTAACCCCTAGTAAGTCTACACATTTACAATTTTACTCCTACATAAGTGTTGAGGAAAACATAAATAATGGTGAGAAGTAACTATTAGTAAGTATATTTATTTATGTCTTACTTTTACCCATTTTTTATGAAAAGACTTGCTTAAATTATGGTGGGAAGTAATGATGGTAAATATGTTATTTATGTTGGGTTGTGTTATATTCTTTCCACAACTAGCCCATGTAGTTAACCAGGGGGTTAGAAGGGGGGTAGAGCCCCCCTTCGTTGCGCCGATTGTGTAGTTGGGGGGAGGGGAGAGGGGGTCACAAGGGGTTTGAGGTGTACCCATAACCCCACTTTATGGGGTCCGTGGTAGCGCCCTAGAAAATTTTTGTTTTGGACCCTGTGTTAGGTTGGACGGACCCACCTATGGTTTTGTGCATGATTTTTGCACATGTTTTTTGGACGCGATGGTTTTCAGTCCATGGTATTGGACGCGATGGTTTTCGGTCCATGGTATTGGATACTTCGGCATGTATAAATATGTATTATAACATTGAAAGGAATATAATGAAAAATCAAGCTGGTAGTCCCGGTTTTGGGATCTAGGGGAAGATCTCTATGTATATGTGTTTTATGTGTTATGCTTTCACATTGTTTATTTTCTGTTGAGATTGCAACAAGAAGATGGAGTTTAGTTAAAAGAGTCGCCTTCACTAAGTGAGCTCGCAGACAAATTATGGCGCAAAGTCTATTTTTAGGCTATGTCTATTTTCAGACATATGGATCATGTCTAAGTTGCAGGATGCTGTTTATGGATGATTGGTCAAGTTGGAAAAAATAGATGGACTCCTATTTTTAGACAACAACGGTGACACTGTCAAGTCTAATTATAGAGCAGTCAAATATTATTAGCTTATAATAATATTTAGAATATAAACTTTATCTTATTCTCTTGGAGCACTTTAGTTTGACAGATGTGGCACATGCAGCTATCAGAAGGAAATACGTTTTCTTTGTGGGTCAGTTGAGTTGTTGCATGCATGAATTCAGTAAGAACTCAATCAGTTGAGTTTAGTGGAGTTGATGGAGTTGTGTTCAGTTTGACTTGGTTAAACTAGTTGTAATTAGTCTAACTACAAATAGACTAATGATGAGTTGTTAAACTAATTATTAACTCATAATGGAACTAAAGAATACATCAGTTAATTCAGTTGCATGTCAATGCATGTTCAGTTCAGTAGGGACAAGTGTTAGAGGATCAGATTGCTATCAGTTGTGACTATAGTTGTGCATGAGGATTTGCACAATCAATGGGATTGAGTTATGCCAATGAGAATTGGCATTTACCAAGTGATTATAGCCTCTGCTCACATGATTCCTAGTGTGAGTGATTCTTTTGAGGTAAATACGAGTTTGGTTCAACCATTCTCATCCATTCTTGAGCAGGTATTGAGTAGTGGAGGCAGGCAAGCAGTGGAATAGATTTGGAGATCAGATCTGAGCTATATTTTGTGTAACAGGTGGAGATAGTGCTAGATACTTGTGAGAAGTATTGACTATTGTAATGTTACATGTTATCAATCATTAATATACAGATAGTGTGGGGTTTTCAGCTGTAAGCTTTCCCCGGGTTAAATACTGTGTTAATGTGTGCATGCTCTTGATGTTTTATTGTTATTGATGCTGCTATATTGATGATCAATGTAGAGGAGCTTATGTATTGTGTATGTATTCTGCAATAGTATATGATCAGGATAATCTCCATTGAATATGTGTTTATTATTCAAAATTTCTACATTTTCTGTGTTTTAGAATTTGTATGTAGGTAATTTCTGTACGAGGTTAAAACCTGCATTTGGTATCAGAGCAGTTTTGGCTTCAATGGGATGCCTTTGTTGCTCAGGGGTTTTGCTCAGGCCTGTGGTAGACCCTGTTCAGTGGGAGATCTGCGAGATCGATTTTGGTGGTGAAAGAAGATGGTGAGAAGTGGAAAGATAGAGATCAAGAAATTTAATGGTCAGGGTTTTGAGTTGTGGAAACTCAAGATGGAGGATCTGTTGGTGGATAAAGATCAGTGGATCGCGGTAGATACGGGTACTAAACCAACGGGAGTGTCCGATGAAGAATGGAAGAATTTGGATCGGAAGGCAAAGAGCACAATACAATTGTGTGTCTCAAATTCAATATTGCTGAATGTATCAGGGGAAGCTACGACAAAGGTTTTGTGGGACAAGTTAGGGACTTTATACCAATCTAAGTCTCTGGTGAATAAACTGTTCCTGCGGAAAAAGCTGTATAACCTAAGGATGAAAGATGGAGACTCGGTGACAGAGCATCTGAATGCATTTAAT
>APFE031643153.1:105559-127333 GCA_000404065.3 Pinus taeda | reverse complement strand
ACAGAATTGTGAGGCCCTTATTACAAGTTGGGAAGTCAAGTAGAGTTTGGAGGAAAAAAATAAATAAATATGTTTTACCCCATTCCTCTAACAATATGAGGCGTTGGTTTATGTTACACATACGATGTTACAACATCTGTGTCTCAATCCATTGTTACCTAAATTTGGGCTTCTCAATTTTTTTTCTTGAACCCCCAAGTGTTGGTGTAGTGTTGGGTGGCAGAAAAACCTCTTTGGCTGGCCACTTTCAAGTTTTGAAAAGCAAAATGAAGTGGATTTATAACCCCTCAATTGTTACAACATATTTTGATACAACATCCATTGTGACAACATTTGCTGTAATGGTCACTATTTCACTAGTTTCAATAGTAGCAGTTGTTATAGCATCACCTTTTATAATAGTTTCAGTATTTTCAACAGTAGTGTATGTTACAACATCAACTGCTAAAACACTTTCAACATATTTAGCATTGACATGTTGTTATGGCATTGTTCTTACAACATCTGTTGTTACAACATCTGCTTCTCAATCCAATGTTACCTATGTTTTTTATTATTAATTTATTTTCTTGATCCCCCAAGTGTTGGTGTAGCGTTGGGTGGCATAAACACCTCTTTGGCTGCCCACTTTCAAGCTTTGACAAGAAAGATGAAATGATTTTCTATTACAGCATTCATTGTTACAACATCTATTATGGCATCTATTGTTACAACATCTCCTTCTCAATCTGTTGTTACCTATGTTTGTACTTCGCAATTTTTTTTCTTTATCACCTAAGTGTTGTTGTAGTGTTGGGTGGAAAAAACACCTCTTTGGTTGCCCACTTTCAAGCTTTGACCAGCAAAATGAAATGGCTTTCTACCCCCTCAATCGTTACAACATATGTTGTTACATACGTTATTATAGCCTCTATTGTTACAACGTCTACTCTAATGGTCATTGTTTCAGTAGTTTCATTAGTAGAAGTTGTTATATCATCAACTTTTACAATAGTTTCAACATTTTCAATAGTAATGGGTGTTACAACATTTTCAACAAATTTAACATTGAAATATTGTTATGGCATATGTTGTTACAACATCTACTGTTATGGCACATGTTGTTACAACATCTTCTCATCAATCTGTTGTTACCTATGTTTGTGCTTCTTAATTTGTTTTCTTGATCCTCCAAGTGTTAGTGTAGTGTTTTGTGGTAGAAACACCTCTTTGGCTGCCCACTTTCAAGATATGACAAGAAATATGAAATGATTTGTTGTTAAAACATTCATTGTTGCAACATATTATTTGAAATCGTATTATCGTATGTGCACTTTGATATGATGTAATAATATGATTATTGTTTCATTTCATATGTTTTAAAATATATAATAACTTTTCATTCTAATTTTTTTTTTTTGCAGAACAATGACCTTCCAAAAGATTTGAATGATCCTAATCACATAGATCCAGATCATGGTTGCTCTGATGTTGAAATGACAGATGATTCTTATGATGACATAGATATAGATAACAACGAGGTCGATGCCAATACAAAGGATGACGAAGATGATGATGATCACAATGGTGATGATGATCATGAGATAATTGTTGGTAGTAGCTAGTGACATTAATGATCATAAACATTGTATCATGGATCATTTTTGATATATTGTTATGATGTCGATTTTCATGGTTACTATTATATGTGTCATTTTCATGACCTCAATGTACCATATTGTTGAGTTATATATTTTTGACATGTATTATTTCGACTTACATCATTTGGATGTGGTGTATCATATTGAATTGTATCATTTTGTCTTACATAATTCATCATTTTTATTTATATCATTTGTACATGATGTATCGTTTTAACTTATTTCAACTGTTGGACATGCATCATTTTCAAATGTTATTTTTTTTAAAGGAACAAGTATATTTCTATTAACCAAACTGGAATTTGGCCAGTAAGATTACATTTAAAAACATCAAAATTTCCAGAGTCCTCCAAAATTTCTCTAACCAATATCTTTGAGTATGCAATAATGTTTTTTCCAGATTTACTGCATCATTCTTCTTGTAATTTCTCCAAAATACCCCATTAATACTTACATACCTACATAACATAATCTACTTAGTTATTACTATGAAATTTACTACATGGTTCCCTCCACATTGTTATGGCCGAGTTCCCCTGTAGCATCCTTATCTGCTTCCTCCTATTGGAATGGTTCCGCTGCTCCTTGCGGCCTGTGCTCCTGCTCCAACTCCTGATGATCAAGAAACACCGAAGGGAGAGACCCTCCCTCACCAATCTCCATAACCTATTCACCACTATCATCGAGGTCAAGTATTTCTTTTAACAATTAAACAACTGCATTCTCCACATTGACCTCAGAGTTCTCCATCTTGTAATCAAGATTTTTTATCTTGGATATAATTACCTCGAATGTCACTTGCACAATTTCAAAATATTTTTTCATATGTTCCAATTGACCCATTATTAGGGTGAAATGAGAGTGAGCCTCAAATTTCATTTTCCCACTTGTCTTGGAGATCATTTCCTTCTTGAACACCTGGTCAATCTCATCTAGGGGGCCACTAGCACAATTTCCTGATGAGGAGGCCATGATCTCTTCATCTCAGAAATATTGTATGGAGAGCCACTATGCGTGAATTCTACACAACCATCCTCATATAGCAAAACTTAAATCCAAAATTATGGCAGGTGGTGTCCCTTTGAGTTTAATGTTGCTCACATTAACAATTGCAAATTCATTGCTTCTTAGTCTGGACCATAAAAACACATGGTTGAACTGAGACGTTCTTCCTCAACCATAGAAATATAAAATTCTTTACTGACGACATCCCACTTGGCCACATGCTTAGTAGTAATCCTCATGTTTAACCATCTATTGGATGAATGGTCCATCATTCTGTTGGAGTGATCACTGCTGGGATTTTGTACCATCAAGTTACTACAGAATTTATGCAACCTCAAGCACTCACATTATCCTCCTTAATTACCCTTGAGCATCTGATCGAGATCCTTGAGTTATGAGAAATCATGGTATGTGACATATAGTTGTTATTCCTCCCTCCTCCAACTCACCTTGAACCAAATTGACTCCTTCGTTGGCTTAATCATCCACCAAAGTGTTGTTCTCTCTCTTGATATGATAGAACTCTAAAATTTCAAATTTATCCATGATCAATTGGATTCTATGTAGAGTTGGTCTTGTATTTGGGTCCTCATAATGATTGAATTTGATACATTCTTAAATTGTAATGAGAGAGTCTCCAAATAAATATATCATGATTTTCTTATTAGTATTGACTCGTCAATTTTTGTATTTTGAAAGTGGTTGATGATTTGGATGCATATTTATTACGTACGATGGTTTTATTTATTGTTCATGATGGATGTTTTCAAATTCACTTAAATTATATATATCTGATTCACTTGTTTTAATTATAGATGATGATCATGTTAAAATAATTATCTTATTATTTTATATATATTGGATGTTGTAGATTCTATTTTGATGGAGATTTAATAAGTATAACGATGTTCTTAATTTGTATGGATGTTTGTTTCCCTAAGCCTTATCTATAAATGTTATCCTATAAAATATTTCAAATGCATTCATATGATGTATAATCATATAAATTATTTAAGAGACATGATACATTTAACTAACTAAATTGAAATAAAACATATTAATTCAAATGTATGCAAAACAATAATCATCTTTTGGAATCAAACAAACAAGAACCAATGGAAGCAAAATTGGAAGCCACACTATAAGCAAAATGGGAAGCAAAATGGGAAGCAAAATTGGAAGCCAAATTAGAAACCAAATTGGATGCATTTCCTAGCACTAAACCTTGCGCTCAAGTTAGCGCTAAACTTGGTGTTATTTCCTACGATCGGAAGAAAAAAAGAAGCAACAATGAAAGCAAAATTGGAGTCCACACTAGAAGAAAAACTAGATGTGAAATTGGAAGCCATACTAAAAGAAAAAGTGGAAGCAAAATTGGAAGAAAAACTGGAAGTAACATTGGACACCAAATTGGAAACAAAATTGGAAGCCACACTACAAGAAAAACTGGAAGCAAATTTGGAAGCCACGCCAGAAGAAAAATTGGAAGACACACTGGAAGCAAAATTGGAAGCCAAACTATAAGAAACACTAGAAGCAAAATTGGAAGCCACACTAGAAGAAAAATGAGAAGGAAAATTGGAAGCCACACTAGATGCAAAACACAAAGAAAAATTGAGCATTAAACTGGAAGCCAAAACAAGAGCCAAATTGGAAGCAAGTCCTGGCACTATTTCCTGCACTAAAATGGCACTCTTTTAAGCAATTATTTACAATATTATTCCTAGTACTACTTATAGCATTATTTTCATTGAAACTTCCAGCACAACTCTAGGAAAATTGTGGGACATTATTTCAGGCTCTAGTTCGGGCATTATTTATGGCTTTATTTTTCTAGTGTTATTTCAAATGTTGTTTTTGGAGAATATATGGCAAAAAATATGGCACTAAGACAAACATATCTGGTCACGCTCATTTTTTCACTTGGAAATGTGTCTAATTCGTGCACTAAAAAACACTAAATTTCGGTGCAATTTTAGGTGTTATTCCCCTATTATGTTGTAGTGATAGTACATGGCAAACACCTTGCCTTGCTAGATAGCCCAAATTACTTGATGCCTATTAATGTGGATGCCTCCACCTCTTTATTATATATTCATGATATTTTTTGCTTTTTGTTATGATTATTGTCAAAGCTAGTCCCAATTAATTTTGATTCATAACTAATTATCAAATACAACACTCAACAATTAAGGGGAATACAAAATTGTTACTAGTACCCAAAAAAAGGTATAAGCCAGGCCACTTTAGCTAGAATGAGGGCATAAGAGAGTGATGAAAATGGCTAGAAAAAACATAGACTATCTACCTAATGTGAGAAAACAAGGAGAAAAGGAAATTAAAAAAAAAAAACACACCTAAATGATAACCTTACACTGAGTGTTATGTAAATCGTGAAGAGAATCATAGTGATTATAACAATGTGCTACTAAATTTAGTGTTTTATGAGTATACCAAGAAGGGAAGTGCTCAAATGTAATCCACCTATCACCCAAAATAAGTTTATTCTATCATTGCAGTGGTTTGGAAACGATTTTAAGCATGTATTAAATTGACACTTGACCCATAACCTAAATATTTGAGAAGTTAAAAAGAATAAAAATGATCATACCTTCAAATCAACATAAGTTATATGCTTTTCCATTTTGAATGCACATAGATTGACACAATGCCACCTTCAAAGAGAGAAAACAGATCCATGAGGAAAATAAAACATATATATACATATCTTAAGGGTACCAATTCCAATCCCTTTGAATTTTTAACTCCTACAATTGGATGCACAATAAAGGCCTCTAGATTCGACCCAAATTGCACATGTGGCAAATAATTTAGCGCTTCATATTCACTATGTTCCCACGAATTTGTTTCAGTTTATGTTTTATGACCAAGATTAAGATAAAATAAAACTATTCTGATATTGAATCAATGTTAACTTGATGGTTAACTTTCACTCAATTTTGTGAACAATCTACCAAAAACAAAAGTTGGCTACGTGAATAATACATGTTTTAATTGCCACTTTTGCACCTAAAATCCCATTTGTCTTGTTAGGCTAGATTTTCATAACACTTTTATTACCTTCAGTAGCAATTTTTTATCCTAAAGCGGGCCTTATTTGGAATATTCAAATCAATATCCACATAAGACTAGATAACTTTAGTCAAATAATTGTGGTTTAGGCTTGTTGCAAATGCCCAAAGGCCTTTTAGAATTAGATAAAGCTCTTGAAATGGACATGTGAAAATTCAATGTAACTTCAATATACTAAACACAACATATTTTACCTTAGGGAAGGATGACTCCCAACTATTGCTATATGCTAGAAAATTCCTTAGCCTCTTGTTATAAGGATTCTCTGGTTTTGCAAGGTCTCTTACAGAAACAACATCTAACAAGCATGTAAAAGATTTTTATTTTTGAGAGAAGAAATTTGATAGGCCTCTCTCATAGATCATTGAACAACACCCAAGTTAAAATTTGGACAAATGAGACAACATAAGTTCAAGAATACAAATAGTAGTTTTGCATTCATTCTATCGAATTGGGCTAGCTTAGAGATGTAGAGTAGTCCCATTCCTGGTGGATAGTATAGATAGTCATTTTTCCACTCATGGTATTAGGACAATATAGAGATATACAAAGAGTCTTACATTACTCACTATAAGATATTAGCATGGAATTTTCACCTTATAAACATTTTCCCTTCAAAAAGAAATAAGGAATGCAATTTTATTAATAAGATACACCCTACAAGCATTAAATGCATTAGTTTTCCATTTCAAAATGGCATATCATATTTTCACTACATCATAACTTCCATCTCCAACTAGATAATGTTAAATTTACATATACAAAACCATTTAATAATATTGTAAGGAACTGACCTATTGCTTTTGGTCTGCAATTATTTGAAAACAAATTTTTAAAGTAGTTTTACATTAATGAATATATACCATAAAAAATAAAAAAATAAAAATAAAAAAATCATATTCTACCAAATTGAAATATTGCAAATATTGATGTATGAAGAATACAAATACAACAATCATGTATTCTCTCACTATTCATAACTTGCCCATTTTTGTTGCCTCATGATAGGATTGTTTCTTGCCCTTTTTAGCATCCATATTCAATCTCTCAATATGCCAAAAATTTGCATAAGGAAAAATAGAAGCCTAAAGATTTGTGGATCACAAAGTGGACATGAGGGTGAAAACCCCATATTCAACTATTCACTTCTTTCTTCCATCAAAAAATAACATATATAATTGATTTTGGGTGTCGACATAACTGGTTTGGTTTTGTGGTTAGTTAAAATTTGTGGAAGTACCTTAGTGGGTTCGGCCTTGTAAACCATATATACCACCCTTGTGGAAAGTTGGCATTAATTGCTTTGTTTATAACCACTCCATGACATACCACAATTAAATATTCAAAGAGAAACTCCCCATTCATAGTTTCTCTTCAAGAGTAAAGACGTGTCTCTTGCAATAGTAAGGAATAAATGTATGTTGTTAACAAGAGCGAACTATCAATATCAAAGGGTGGTATCTTACTTGATTTCCGGAGAGTGCTCAATCTCTATCATGTTGTCCAAGGGTCCATTCAATTTGCTTTATACCTCCATACCACCTAAATTTTCATCTATGGAAGAAGATGAGAAATTCCCATTGGTGATACTAGAGGAAGCGACTAAGGAAAAGTCCTAATGTTCACCAAAATTTCCCAAATGCTCTAATGGGTCTTCATTAAACTGCTTGTGATTACCATAATCAGAACTCAAATTGTATTCTACATTGGGATTATAGTCAAAATACTTATTGGTGGTAAAATTGTAGGATTTAACCCTATACAAATCAATTTCTATAAACAATTTATTGATTAAAACATAAAAGATGCAATGTAAAATACACATTAAAACATAGATTTTATCCTGGAAACCCAAAACCAGGAAAGCTAGTATGATTTTTCAATATCTCTCAATGATTATGTATTCTTTATACAATTCCATCTTAAAATAAGGTTTCCTTCTAGGGTAAAAATTCTAATATAACTCCTATCTTCAAATATATTACCTAATGATGAACAATCTAGATTATATATGAGATTACAATTTTCACACGGAAAATCTTCCTAAAAAACACTTCAAGGGAACTGCCCCTGAAAGCCCTTGTCAAGGGGGGCTTAATAAAATCCATAGCGATAGTTATACTAGAGGGAAAGCCCCCGTTAGGAACACAATCAATCATGCAAAGAATATAGCATATATATATATACCTAAACAAACTCCAATATTGCTAAAACTAATTGAAAAACTGCCTGATAAACGTAACCAACAACCCTAGAGATATCTTGGCCTCCTTCTAGCGCTCTTAAATAAGATTCATTTGTTACCTTCTATCCAGGCAAACTATCTTGTTTCCTAGGCTTGCATCATCATCTGCATAATAAGTACATTCCATTACCACAACATAAAATCATATTGAAATATAAAACTTACAACCTAACTTCATAGATTGCAAAACCTTGACAACATCCAATGGGTTGAAAATAATAACCAACTAAAAAGGAGCATCCATAATAAAAAATCCCCTCTCTATGAAATCTAGCTTTAACTATGTCAAATAATAGCCCACTGCATGATTATTGTTATCTTTAGAATATCCACACCCCTCTAAGATTCAAACCTCCAACAAGCCACTAGAAAAAGAAGTAGAATTGATAATCATTATGTAGAAAATCATGTAGATTCACAAGCTCATGTAATCTACTAAAACAAGATAAAATAATCTACTTCTACTCTTTACAGCAAAAGCCCCTAAACATCGAGAAAAAAATAATCAATAGAGGAAGAGAATCAAAGGCACATAACACAATAAATATATAGGGAAAGCCACAGCTCAAAACCTCATTATCTATTTTGTATTAATCTGTAACATCAAGATGAAATTACAATGCTTTTTCTCTCTAGAACAATCCCAACACTCAGCAAATTCAATCTCCAACTCATAAGCAATCTCAAGGCCAAAGATTAGCCAATTCACAAGATCTCCAAGTCTCTATTCTAATGTGTAATTCCTATGAAGGATAGCTTATATTTAAATGGAAATAAAGCCTCTAAAAATAGTGCAATCCCTCAAGGATCAATTCCTGAATGCATGCACTACCAGTGCAACTTAGAAAAATCTAAAACAAATAGTACATTGTCCCTGCACTCTAGTCTCAACTGGGTCTCTCTCAGAATAAACATGCATGAGTTTATGATGAGTGAATATTCAGTTAACTAGAGTAGCACTGGTGGAGTTTATTAGTGTCACCACTGACAATTAACTCACTATTAGTTCTCTCAATCAGTTTGAGAACTAATTTAACTGAACTAACTCATGAAACTGAGTCTTCTATTTTACAACTCACAATTAACTCACACTGGACTCATACAAAGTAGGAAGAACATATACATGACTTCCAAAAGACTTCCAACTCGAATTTTCTAAGTTAAGTAAGTTTAATAAACTTCATTTAACTATTTTAAGTTGCCATGAGAATAGAATTCGAATTTAATTCACAGTTTAATTCAAGGACAAATTAAATTGGAACTTCTTCTTGCCATTTCTCAACACTCCCTCTAAAGAAGAAAGGGATTATCAACTACCCTGATCCTATCTCTGTGAAACTCGAATTTACATCTTGGCAATGCCTTTGTCAAGATTTCAACATCTTGCCCCTCCATGGGAATGTAATCTAACAACATGATCTACCTCAATACAAAATCTCTAAGATGATGATATCAGATATCAATATGCTTTGACCAATCATGAAAGACTAAATTTTCAGAGAGTTTGATACAACTTTGATTATCACAATAAATCACCGTCGAATCCGTCTACTGACCAAACAAACCAACCAGGATCTTCCTCATCCAGATAGCCTCACATACTGCCTGACTTGCAGCCATGTACTCTGCCTCTGTCGACTGAGTTCAACCAATTTATGATTCCTGTTGTACCAAGAAACTTCTGTTGACCCCATACTAAAGATCCCTCCTGATGTGCTCTTCCTATCGGATGGACTCCCTGCCCAATCTGCATCGGTGAAGCCTTGAAGCTTCACTCCCTTTTCTTGTCTGTACCATAACCCAAAATGAGTAGTGCCTCTGAGGTATCTCAATACATTCTTTGACGCCTTCCAATAGCTTGGTATGCCTAACCATCGCTTGACTAATTTGGTTAATTGCATAGCACATATCCGGTCATGTGTTCACCAAGTACATGAGTGAACCCACAAGCTGCCTATAAACAGTAGCTTCCACTACTTCCCCTCAAGCAGCATCCTCCTTCCTCCAGTTACATTGCTCTCCATGTGGAATATCTTGAGTATCTCATTGGCATACTTTCCTTGAGATACAAACAACCCCCCATCTCCTTGCCATACCTCCATGCCAAGAAAGTAATGCATGAGCCCATGTCCTCCATCTCAAACTCTCTTGCAAGGTCCTCCTTGCAAGATTTGATGAACTTCTCATCACCTGTCAGTATGAGATCATCTACATAAAGTAAAATGATCAATAACTTACCTTCCACCACTATGTGATATAGGTTTGCATCCGCTTCACCCTTCATGAATCCCAACTCAGTGAAGTAGCTATCTATCTTGGTGTACCAAGCACGGGGTGCTTGCTTTAGCCCATACAACGCTCTCTTGAGTCAGTACACATGTGACTCACGGTCCAAGGTTTCAAAATATTTGGGCTACTCTATGTACACCTCTTCCTCAATCATGCCATTAAGGAAGGAAGATTTCATATCCATCTGATGGATATTCCAACCCATCTATGCTAATAGTGCCAAAATAGATCTGATTGACGAAGACCTTACAACAGGAGCAAAGGTCTCATCATAGTCAATCCCCTCTACCTGTGAAAATCCACAAGCCACAAATTTGGCCTTATGATTCTCCACATTACCATATTTAGCTTGCTTTACCTTGTAAATCCAACAAGAGCTCACAACTGACTTGTCCTCCAGTCTCGGGACCACATCCCAAACATTGTTTTGAACTATGGAGTCATACTTCTCGACCATCGCATCAACCCAAACTAGCTGTTGCACTACTTCCTGAAAGGAAGATGGCTCTGTCACAACAAATGCACCCATAAGTGCCATGTATCCAATGTACCTCTCCGATGACCTTCTCTGTCTATGTTGAGAAGAGGGTGCTCCCACATTCTCCCGTGCATCATCCAAGAATCTTTCAGCCTCTCTAGTGTGCTTTCTTCCCTCTCTGGAAGACTCTTCCTGAGTGGATGTCTCCACTCTCTACACCTCTACATGTGGCTGCTCCACATCAATATTAGGTCTCTCAACCTTAGGAGCTAAAATTTCCTCATCCGCATGTAGCTCAATCTCACTCTCAAGGGATACTTGCATGGCCTTCTCCTCATGAAACTTGATATCCCTATGAGCCACTGTCATTCGACTGGTCAGCAAGTACAATCGATAGTTGTGGGGTGTATCAGTGTACCCCACAAAGGTCCCCAACTCTGTTGTTGGCTGAAGCTTCTTCTATGCATCTTTAGTCACATGGAAATAAACCGATGACCCAAAAATCCTGAAGTGACCAACATCTAGCCTCTTACCAGAATAATCCTTCTCTGGTATCTTTATCTAAAGTATCTGATGTGGGCTATGGTTCTAAACATAAACTGTGTGTTGCATGTCTCAAACCACAAGTGCAGTGGTAGGCCTTGATCATGCAACATCGCATTTTCTTCCCCTACTGTGCTCATGTTCTTCCTCTCGGAAACCCCATTCTGTTGAGGGTTATGGGGAGATGTCAACTCTAGTTTAATCCCTTCTGTTGCACAAAAGTTCTTAAACTCATTGGAGACATAGTCACCATCATTATCACTCCATAGATCTTTAACCTTCTTTCCAGACTCTTTCTCTACCAATGCTTTGAACTCACAAAACTTTGTGAAATTTTGATCATTTTTCTGCATAAAAAAATACCCTGCATTTACGAGAATAGTCATCAACAAATATAACATAATACCTATGTTTGGTTGTGGATGCTGTCAAGAATGGTCCACACACATCTGAATGAACTCTCTCCATAATAGACTTTCGCGACTGTCTCTGTCTCCAAAGGAATACTTGGTGTATTTTCCCAAAGTACAACCCTTGCATGTATCAACTTGCTCAAGCATACCTTTGGAAAGACCAGTAGAGATTTGTTGCAATATCTTCAAAGCCCCATGATGCAAGTGGTCCAATCGCCTGTGCCACAACTCATTGACATCTCAACTCAACATATTTTCCGCTTTTGAACTCAAAGAAACACAATCCTCTACCTCTATCTTATAGAGATTTTGAACTCGAATCCATATCTTCTTTACTTGACCCGTGGCTATGTGTTGAAGGAACACCTTTCCTTTCGAAAAGATCACATCATAGCCTCTATCCTAAAGCATGGCAACTTATACCAAGTTCTTCGTCAGTCTGGGTACATGCATAATATTCTTCAAGGTGAGTGGAGTTGCATGCTCCCTATGAAAAATAATAGTGCCCACACCAGTAACACTACACTTACCATCATCACCCATCTCTATATACATCTTGATATCTTCTCCTCCAATTCATTGAATAACTCTCTATTGCTAGTCATGTGGAAATAAGCTCCATTGTCTAAGTACCAGACACTTCCTATCAATGAAGACACCATGCAGGCAATGAGGGAAAAGTCCAATTCAAATTGGGAGGCCAAAGCCTCACCCGTCACCCCTCCTAAGGACTTCTCCTTGGACTTTTTCAATGGAAAATTTGTATTCAAGTGACCCATATTGTGACAATGAAAGCATTTAACTTTCGTCATGTCCTTCTTCTTACCTCCATGATAAGAATCTGATTTGGAATGAGAAATTTTACCTTTCCCCTTAGCTTAATCACTAAGGCACAATTCTCTTCATCATCAATCTTTGATGAAGAGCCATCCCTGGTGTTCCTCATGATCTCATCCTACATCAAATCCTACCATAGTCGTTCCCAATCTGGCAACTTCTCCTGACCATTGACAAAGTCCTGATAACTATGCCAACTCTTTGGGAGTCCAAGAAGAGAAAGGCTCACCATATTCTCCTCAGCAACCGTGATTCCAACACTTCCAAGTTCATCCCAACATTGAGTGAACTTGATCAAGTACTTTGGAATCATCTTGCCTTTCTCCATCTTGATTTTACGAAGTTTATCCTTCAATGCCAACTTCCTTTGATCATTGTTATTATGATACAAGTCTGTCAATGTTTTCCACATACATTGTGGGCTTTCCTTTCCATGGAGACTCGAGACAATATGATCTTGAACTCCCTCAAGGATTATACACCTTGCCTTCACCGCACACTTCTTCCACTCAGCCAAGTTCTGTGCATCAGTAGTTGTTGGCTTAAGAATTGTTTGTTCAACAAATTCCTTCAAGCCATCGTCCTCTAGCACAAATTCCATCCTGTCCCTCTAGGCTATGAAATTTGAGCTGCCTTCCAAGACATACTCAAGCCTCAACCCATGTAATGCCATTTGCCATTTTTCGATCCTAAAGTCTGTATTGAAATTCAACTTTCACCTGTAACCCAAAAACTCAAAACTTCGAAATCTCCTCTAAAGAGCTAATTTTAAATCAGCAATATCTCCCTCATCCGAACTTTGATTCAGAGGATTTTTTTTTCGATTTGGGTATATTTTCCAAGGAATCTAGATCCGCAATTTGTTTCTAAAAATTTTTCACATAAATTCTCATATTTTCTCTGCAAAGTCTCGGCGCAAAAAACAAACTTGCTTTGATACCATGTAGAAAATCCTGTAGATTCACAAGCTCGTATAATCTACTAAAACAAGAGACAAGAATCTACTTCTACTCTTTACAGCGGAAACCCATAAACATCGAGAAAGCAATAATCAATATAGGAAGAGAATCAAAGGCACATAACACAATAAATATCGGGGGAAATCCACCGCTCAAAACCGCATTATCTATTTTGTATTAATCCAGAACATCAACATGAAATTACAATGCTTTTTCTCTCTAGAACAATCCCAGTACTCAACAAATTCAATCTCCAACTCATAAGCAAGCTCAAGGACAAATCATATCCAATTCACAATTTCTCCAAGTCTCTATTCTAATGTGTAATTCCTATGAAGGATAGCTTGTATTTAAATGGAAATAAAGCCTCTAAAAATAGCAGAATCCCTCAAGGATCAGTTCCTGAATGCATGCACATCAGTGCAACTTAGAAAAATCTAAAACAAATAATATAGTGTCCCTGCACTCTAGTCTCAACTTGGTCTTTCTCAGAATTGACAAGCATGAGTTTATGATGAGTAAATATTCAGTTAACTAGAGTAGCACTAGTGGAGTTCATTAGTGTCACCACTGACTGTTAACTCACTATTAGTTCTCTCAATCAGTTTGAGCACTAATTTAACTGAACTAACTCATGAAACTGAGTCTTCTATTTTACAACTCACAATTAACTCACATTGGACTCCCACAAAGTAGGGAGAACATATACATGGCTTCCAAAAGACTTCCAACTTGAATTTCCTAAGTTAAGTAAGTTTAATAAACTTAATTTAGCTATTTTAAGTTGCTATGAGAATAGAATTCAAATTTAATTCACAGTTTAATTCAAAGACAAATTAAATTGAAATTTCTTGTTGCCATTTCTCAACACATTACTACAATGTAAACATCGTCAGTGATCCATCCTGGACATGGTTGCAACCCATGAAATAAACATCAAATAAGAAGATTATCATGGTGGTATTGTCCCTACCATTGTTTTTATGGTTCTTCCAACAATCATAGTTCATGTTTTGGTTTGGGAAACATGTGATTGCTCGTGCAAACCCTTGCAAAAACCTTCATGACAATGTCCACATGATGAAGGAGACATGCATCCTTTCTTCTAGATTCTTCATACAATAAACCATTTTTTTTTTTAATTTCAAGGAACATCAGTTCTTCCAGATTGTCTTTGTACAAAAAACCCATAATCATCATTTATTTAATTTTTACATATATTAATGCTATTTATTTTTAAAAGAACACTAGGCAATTTTCTTTAAATAAAAATATTTGTTTTCATTTTTTTATTTGTATCTTGTTGTGTCCAACCATAGCTAATTAGTATTTTCATATGTTTTAACCATATGAACATGTGTTAAGAGCATGTGTGGGCCTAAAGGTTAAGAGCATGTGTTTCCTCCTAAGAGGTCACAGGTTCAAAACCAGAGGGGGGGTAGAGTATGTATGCCTTCGTAGACTTAGCAGTCAAATCACTGAGTGGAGGTGGGTCCTTTGTCCCAAAAACAAGGGGGTCTCATACACCAATGTGGTGTCTAGCTTGGTCGTGACCTTAGAATTGGACAATAATAATAATAATAATAATAATATTGCATAATAATAACAATAACCAGTCAAAAAATCGAAATTATATATATATATAAGCATTACAATAAACTATAAAAATTCTAAAAAAAATAATTTAACATTAACTATAGTTATTGAAAATATTTACTAGAAATTGATTTCTATACTACTATAGGTTTTGGATCTTTTATGGGCATAATTTCTGATCAAATTTGCCGAGAATCCAACAAGGATTTGTTATAATCTCAAGTTTGAGCTTTGAGCTCTCCACAACCCGAGTGCCACAAGGATTTGTCAAGGTGTTGAATCCATATATGCAGTCAAAATGCATTTTAAACAACAAAAGATCACAATTCGACCAAAAATTGTTTCGCTGGATTCTAGCCAAAACCTCCAAAACGTATAATAGTTAAACAACTTCTTTCTATATTCTTTGTTATGGCAGGGACTAACAAGAATTATAAAATGCAACATTGAAATTATGAATGATGTTATTAATGAAATTGTGATATCACATCATTTTTAAGAATTTGCATTGAAACGATAAAACTTTTGGTTTAATTAATATTTTACAATATATTTTAATCTTATAACTATTATTTATATGATATTATTCAAGATACCCAACAAATTAAAATAGAGTACTAATGTAAAATAATATCTTGTACCATAAATATATCATGTGTTTTGTTGGAAAAAATGTATTTTTAATTCTAGCCAAAATCAATAATACAATCTTCACAGTGTAAAATTGTATGGTTTCAAAATATTGATACTGATGGATTATTCCTTTGAGCTAGATTTTCAACATTGTCTTGAGCAAAATCATTCCCCAAAAAAATTAATTAGGGACAAGCTCATAGTGACATTTATATTGAAAGATATATAAAATTATATTCAATAGAACTAGCATAATCACATAAGATAAACCACCCATAAATATTTAAAATATAGTAAAATGATAGATCCTTGATGATATTAAGAGGTTATTCCCTCACACTAATCTTCGTTTATTTGATATTGAGGCTTATGTAGACCCTCCTTGGAAAGGGACTTTTACTACACATTGAGCTCCAGAAAAGCATGAGAGAAAATGATATCCTAGAAATAACTAGAAAGATCTTTCATGTGTATGGCCATAGTAAATAAATCAGTGTTTTGTCCTTGAAGGTTATCATTCATCCAATTAACAACAAGAGTTGAATCCACAAAGATCTAGAGGAATTATAAGCTCTTGTTGAAATTACACTTCAAAATGAAAAGTAGTGGCTTGACTTCATCATAACCATTGATGCTTGATCCAATATTTTCCTTGGTTTTCTAGAAATGGAACTCTAAGAGATAATGAACATAGCCTATACCACATACTTGTCTAGGACCTTAATAGGCCCCATCAAAGGAACTACATGGGATTGATTTATCAATCATCATATCACCCATCCTCCTTGACCTTCGTATTATATCATTCGTCTAAAATTTGGAAAATAATGCTAATTCCCAAGTAGTCACTTAAAAGGGAGGAGTTTTCTTTTCTTCAAATATACAATAATTTCTTGCTAACCAAATCCCTTAGATGAGAAGATAAGGAAAAAATCTAAGAGTATTAATATCCCCTATATCAAAACATTCCTTGATATTCTCATTCAGAGACCCCTTCATCCATAATTTAAAGGACATAGATTACCGTCCACGAATAAATAGAGATGGAAAAACTTATTAAAACGTGGAAAGGTTTCTATTGATGTATTTTAAATGAATAACACCAGCAAGGCATAAAATTATTTATTTTTTGTAAGTTGTCCCAAGTCAAAACTCTATTCATCAATACTAGCCACATAAACCAAGCGCATTTAGAAAGTACTCTCACCTTACACAATTCTGACCACCACCAAGTTTCTTCTACAAATGTTAGTGCTTGTATTGTAAAATATCCATATTTTTCTATGTAAGCTCCACCTTGTTTTTTCTAAGACCAATCAAGTTCATCTATATCATCCTTCAATATTATATGTGCTCTTTTGAGCTCTACCCAAAATACTTCACAGATCTACTCCATTCAATTTTCTAGACCTAGGTCTAAAGCCAAAAGACATCCTTGTGTCCAAATGTTGGAGGCCTATGGCTTGTAAATATTATTTACATCACATCTCTTCATTTCCTATGAACGAGTTACAAGTTCTTATGGGAGGAAGATTTCAATGAGTCATTCGGCCCATATGTATGCAAGGAAAACTTACCCATATTGATTTCCATACCAATTGCAATAAACTTAAAATCCATTCTTTATTGAACTTAGGCAAAAAATTAAAACATCATTAACAAAGAGAATATGTGTGATAGAGATCCCTCTTCCTACCTAAATCCTTTGGAGTACTCTAAGTATTTTTGCTCAATGGATTTTCATAATGAGGCCTTGTGCTACCAAGAACAAGAGATAGGTAATATAGGGAAACCTTATGAAAACCCTTTACTTGTCTTGACAAATGAGGAAGTTTACTTGTTAATCAACACATAAATGAAAATATATCTCACACAACCCATGATCCACTTAATCGAAGGAAGGGAAAAATCCAAATTTATAAGAAGAAGTCTTAAGTATAGCTAGCTGACTCTTTTGTAGGCCTTTGATAAGTCTAATTTGATGATAGTAGCAGGGGTATGCAGATGCTTGCTTGAATGTAGACCTCCTTGGGCTGAACCTATAGCTTCATGGATTAACCTTCCTTCTAAAAAACCAAATTGTTTTAAAGAGATGTATCTAGATAAAAGGACCTTAAGCCTCATAGATTTGACTTTAGACGTGATCTTACACACACAATTACTAAGGAAATTGGTCTAAACCCATCAAAATTATTTGGGGAATATTTATTAGAAATGAAACCAATGAATGTAGAATTTACGTTCCCTTGAACCTTCCTTTCCAACCTAATCTCCTCCATAAACACTAAATATCTTCCCCTGGGATTTCACAAAAATCCAAATAGAATTACATTAACCACCCATCAGGCCTAGTTCAAAATCCATGAGTTCAAAACCATCAACAAATCTTCCTTAGGAACTGTTGTCCCTTAAGAAACCAATTTCCTGGTTGTGTAGAAATTGTGCTTAAGACATTAATGTTTATAATTATTGTCACTTGTTTGTCACTTAATTGTATGTTGTATTCTCAAATGAAGGACCTGAAAGACTTGGTTTTAAACCCTCAATACTTAGGTGACATGAAAATCTCAAAATTCCATTTGATTGCTGAATATAAATGATGAATGAAGAAAGATTGAAGAAGTCATAGACAATATGTTGTTTTACACAGAATCTACTACCTCTGACACTTGGAGAAGTTAAAGATAATATGTTTTCTTACACAAAAACTACTATCTGTAACTTAGAAGAATTCCAGAGGTGAGAACTTCAAGTATAGGAGCGCTCTTTTAAGGGATTTTAACTTCATTTACATAAGAAAATAAAGACATGCAGCTTCATTACCATACTTAAAGGACGAAAACATTTAATGACACATAACATAGAAGTCATAAAATCATACCCAACAAGGTGTGGAAAACTTCTGATTCTTTCATTAATCAATAGTTTTATCAAGAATACAGTGGCCTAGTCTCTAGGTTCTCCAAAGTTCAAACCCCTTCTCTGTAAATTCTTCTCTTTTTATACATTATGAGACAGTTGGTAATCACCAAAACTGTCAAACTACTTAACTATCCTCCTAACTATCTAAAGTAAAATTTATTACAAAATATTACATTTGAGGGTAAAAACATAGAAATCAGAGAATAATGGGAGATCGTTGCTCGCTGTTAGAATCTATGGCTTGAGCCTTAATGGAGTAGTGGATGAAGTGGTGGGGTATGGTGAGTGGCATGGGCAATTAACAGATGAAAGCAGTGGAAGATGTGAAATGAGCGACGTGGGGCAGAAAGCTTTGGGAGCTCACCGCGAGGGTAAAGAATGTATGGGAGCTTCAACGAGGTTGAACCCTCGTAATGATTTCAGGCCACACATCATATTCAACCATGCTAATGTCACAATCAACTGCGGGAGTTGAGCTTTAATTAATCTTTGTGCTGATTGCTTCCCCGTAGAACACTTCAACGTACTTATCAAGCTATCAATTGATCGCGCCTCTTCAACTTGCATGACCTTTAAACAATGGGTCGAGCCCATTATCTTTTGATTTTTTTTCTAAAAATTATTACATACATAATATTTGATTTTGTGTTTTTATTTATTTTTATTTTTATTTTTAAATATTATCAAGTAACCTCAAATGGCAATGAATGCTACAACATCTGGCTCCACTTGGGGATAGTGCTTCTACCTCAAGAGCACTAAGAACCACAAATTAGTGCCTTCTCCTCGGGCATGGAGTCATATATTGCTTTTTCAAACTTAACTGTGTGGAAATTTGTACAGTGAATCCACTCTGGTATCTATAGTGATAGGACACTTGTACTTTCAGAATTGGAAGTAATGTTTAAGATATTTCCCATCAACAGGAAACTATAAGGTTTCACCATAAAGATTCTCAAGAAGAAAAGTGTTATTGGAACTTTCTTCAACAATTCTAAAACAGCCATACCAGAGAGGATCAAACTTCCCATGCATACCCTTATCTTCTCTTCTGGTATCCCATCTCAATACTAGGTTTGTAACTTTAAAGTCAATCTCCTTGGCTTTTTTGTCAAAAATACTTTTCATTGTTGATTGATACATAATCAAGTTGTCTCTTACCTTGTCCCTATTTTCATTTAGCTCCACTGCTTTATTCATTCTTCTTATCAAAGCATTGGGTTCTTCTTTCGCCTAGTGAATCATTGCAATCACAGGCTTCACAAGTTGACTTGGAAACAGAGCTTGAGTTCCATATACTAATTCAAAAGGTGATTTGCCTATATATCTCCTTGTAGTTACTCTAGCAGCCCAAAGAGCAAACTTCAACTTAGAATCTCAATCTTTCTGATTCTCTACAATAGTTTTCTTAAGGATCCTCATTAATGTTTTATTTGTTGATTTAGCCAGACCATTTCCTTGTGGATGATAAGCTATTGAATGGGATAAAATAACATTGTACTTTTGACAAAAAACATTAAACTTATTTGAATTAAAGACTTGAGCATTATCTGTTATGATTTTGACAGGGCATCCAAATCTATTGAACATGCTTTCCTCATATGCCTTGAGATCCTCATAGGACCAAGCCAAAACATCAGTGTATTGCCTGAAAAAGCTTAATATCTCTCCTTATAATTAAATGAAACTTCTTTGAACAATTTGACTAGCTTGGGCTCCTTTTGGGTTCCAATATTGTGATCTTGAATCTGTTCATCCTGTGAAAGGAAACCATCACCTGTTCCTTCTTTAGAATAGGCTCCATCAAAGAAGCACTTCCACACCCCTTCTGTTTGCAGCTCTCTATTTACACAGGCTGAAGTAAGTTGCCTTTGGTTATCTTCAGCCAATTCTGCATTGTCATGCAACATGAAGCAAGAAAAGTCACCTTTTTCATGGCTATATACAGGTGAATTTCTTGCTTCATTATTTGTGATTGTTCTAATAAATCTTGTTTCTCTATACAACCCCCTTTCTTCCCGACCAAAAATTGGTATGACAGCATAAGAAAAATCTTGTTTCAAAACACCACCCAATTTAGCTCCCCATGTCCTAGATAGTAACATTCCAAACCTAACAGGGATATCTTCTACCACTACATCCATTACCAAACTTTTGGTTGGAATATGGGCTAGTGACACCACCATATCTTTAATGCCCCCCAGACACTTGACTTTATGTGAATCAAAAGAAAAAAAGTCTCTATAAGGTTTAGTAACTTGTAGGTTTAGCTATTTCATCACTGATAATGGCATAAGGTTATGTGAGGCTCCTGAATCAAACATACAATTGTGCAAGAGTAAATCATGAACCAATAAAGAAATGTAGAAAGGAGGTGTTGAAGAATCTACCTCCTCCACATGTGAACCAAAAATCACTACTAGTTTATCTTCACGCAAATTCACAATGTCATTTATATTCACATTCTGAGATAGATTGATAAACTCTGTAATTTCTCTTTGATAAGCTGGTGTTTTAACCAACTCTGTGAGGGGTACCTCAATTCTAGTCTTTTCTAACTCTCTGGTGAAGCTAAACACATGGACCTGTTTAGTAATCCTTTCATTCTCATCTTCACTTTTCTTCATGACTGAAATCTCTTGTGGAATGGAAACAAGTTTCTCTAAAGGAATTTTTTCACTTTTATCTTGAAAGAACTCACCTTGAAGCATTTGATTCTTGCTACTTGTATTCTGTTGCTGCTTTCCTTTATTCAATTGTTTTGTAGGCTGTGGTTCTTGTTCTTGTGGAGTCACCTTTTGTAAGGGACCTAAAACTTGCTGCTCACCTTCATCTTCTTGACTTCTAGATATTTTCCTTGATCTCAAGTCATGTTTCTTATGTAGTTCCACCTCCATAAAATCAGAAAAATGCTTCCAACATTCATCAATTTCATTATCATCATAGATGACATCTGTTTCACTATATTCTCCTCCCTCAACACCTAGTTCATCTTCATCTATTACATACAATGTAGAAATTTCACCTGTAGAACAAACCGATTTATGCAATGTCCTAAAGCATAATACTTGTTCTACTTCTACAAAACATTAAGTGGAAGCATAATCAAATTCATGAGCAA
>APFE031643153.1:87842-104096 GCA_000404065.3 Pinus taeda | reverse complement strand
GTCATCATGATCCTTGGAATGCTCTGGTACTCCATCATGAGCTGCCTCTATATACAGTGGTGATTGAATCTGATCTTGATCTTTTCTCTCCTTCTGTAAAATTTGCAGAGGTTGTCTTCTATATTGAGGATTAAAAATTCTATTTTTCTATACTTGTCTCTAAGAATTCTTACTCTCTAATTCCAATTTAATCAATTTATTAGACAAATTTCTAATTACATTATTCATATCCTCTAATGTTTGATCTTGAGAGGATTCTACTTAGTCTTTCCCTTATCTTGGATAGGTTGTGCATATGGTGTTTTACCTGCAGCCACCAAATTTGCTTCTATCTCTAATGCATCTATTTGGATCTGACCAAGGGTTGGGGATCTCCTCTCCCTCAATGTGAATCCAAAATTTGACTCAAAAGCCCCTGCAAAAGTTATTTTTGCACCAACAGGAGGGGGCTTGATCTCCATTAGAAAACTACTGTACAATTTATTGAACCTTCTGATGAATTCAACAACACCTTCATCAGATCCCTTCTTGATAGCATTAAACTATGTGAGTGAATACCCATGGTCTCTTTTTTCTCCCCATCTCTGGGTGAACAGGCGCTCCATCTCTTCCTATGTTGTAATAGAGTTATTAGGAAGCCCTTTAAACCATTTTCTTGCTTCTCCATCCAAGGATTGGACAAAAGTCTTAGAACAACATCCAGGTGTTCAACATTTAAGTTTTCTGCGAAATTACAAAATATTGATATATGATTCTTTGTTTTTTGTTCAGCCTCCCCTGTGAAACGAGGAATAATCTTCAAGTATTCTTGTGGCATTTGATTCAACTATTGAGGAAATTGAATAGGTGCATACCTATTCATCAAAAATGCAAGTGCTACCATATTTTCTCCTAAATTTACTGAATTGGAACCTGATTGAGGAGTAAATGGAGTGTGTAAAGGTGGTAATGTAGTTATAGGTTCAGGCTAAATAACTATAACAGATACTGAAAAGGAAACCGACTCTAAGGATTGTTCCTGATAGTTGGGTTCTTGGAATGAATTGGATGTAGAAGGTGACTCTTAGTCAATAAAAGATGAATGTGAAAGATGTGATGAACTGATGCATGGTGCAGACAGTGTAGGACTTAATGTAAGTGGAGTTTTAGGCCTTCCAACCCTCTTGGAAACTATCCTCTTAGGATCTGAAAGGGCTTGAATTTTCTACTGTGAGGTATCTGACCTTGTATGGGGTCTCTTTGGAGCCAGAGTTATTTCTTTTGTTCAAAATAGCCAAATATTTCCTCCTCACTGAACAACCAGAGGAAACTATTGAAAACCCAAAGAAAAGTGTTCTTGTCTTCTCTCCCCAGCAACACCGCCAATTAATGTTGTCCCTTAAGAAACCAATTTCATGGCTGTGTAGAAACAATGCTTAAGACATTAATGTTTATAATTATTGTCATTTGTTTTTCACTTAATTGTATGTTGTATTCTCAAATGAAGGACCTGAAAGACTTGGTTTTAAACCCTCAATATTTAGGTGACATTAAAATATCAGAATGCCATTTGATTGCTGAATATAAATGATGAATGAAGAAAGCTTGAAGAATTCATAGACAATATGCTTTTTTACAGAGAATCTAATATCTGTGACACTTGGAGAAGTTAAAGATAATATGTTGCCTTACACAAAAACTACTATCTGTAACTTAAAAGGATTGCAGAGGTGAGAACTTCAAGTATAGGAGCACTCTTTTAAGGGATTTTAACTTCATTTACATAATAAAATGAAGGCATGCGGCTTCATTACCATACTTAAAGGAAGAGAACATTTAATGACACATAACAGAGAAATCAGAAAATCATACCCAACAATGTGTGGAAAACTTCTGATTCTTTCATTAATCAACAGTTTTATCAAGAATACAGTGGCCTAGTCTCCAAGTTCTCCAAAGTTCGAACCCCTTCTCTATAAATTCTTCTCTTTTTATACATTATGAGACAATTGGTAATCACCAAAACTATCAAACTACTTAACTATTCTCCTAACTGCCTAAAGTAAAAGTTATTACAAAATATTACATTTGAGGGTAAAAACATAGAAATTAGAGAATGATGGGAGATTGTTGCTCGTTGTTAGAATCTATAGCTTGAACCTTAATGGAGTAGTGGATGAAGTGGTGGGGTATGGTGAGTGATGTGGGCAATTAACAGATGAAAGCAGTGGAAGATTTGAAATGAATGACGTGGGGCAGAAAGCTTTGGGAGCTCACCGTGGGGGTAAAGAATGTACGGGAGCTTCAACGAGGTTGAACCGCCGCAGTGATTTCAGGCCACACATCACGGTCAATCATGCTAACTTCATAGTCATGGAGTTGAGCTTTAATTAATCTTTGTGCTCATTTCTTCCCCGTAGCACACTTCAACATACTTATCAAGCTATCACTTGATCGTGCCTCTTGAACCTGCATGACCTTTAGACAATGGGTCGGGCCCATTGTCTTTTGATTTTTTTTTCTAAAAATAATTACATACATAATATTTGGTTTTGTGTTTTTATTTTTTTTTATTTTTATTTTTAAATATTATTAACTAACCTCAAACGACAATTAATGCTACAACAGGAACCTTCTTAAACAGGTCTCCATTGTCCTCTGCTTCCACTATTATGGGGAAATATGATACCACCTTCAATATTTCTCTTATCTTAGGTATTTTTGGTTCTCCAAATATTCCTCAATACTATTTGACATCAATTTCCTTTTGTAACACACCCAACCCCCTAATGCCATATTATGGATATGGAGCATAATTAGACTTGACCTTCGAGGTAGATTATGAAGATGTGTTATCCAAAAATCCTCTTTTTTCCATCACCTCAAATCACGATTTTGATAACACCATCATCTTCTACTTGTCAAGAGATTTCCGATGATAGAAATTTTACCTCAATATGAGATACAAGCACACTTCCCCTTAGAATTTTTGCTCCCTTTTGGGCCACATAATCAATCCATATGTGCCCTGTGGCTAACACATGGTTCCCTTGGCCACGTGATACCTTTGTCCTAGTCCACGTCCCTAACCCACATATCATATCGGGGATCACCATATCATCGATCTCTGTAAGTCATATGGTTCAATTCTCCTAGGGATTCGATAGTGTAGTGTACTTGGTATACTGATATGGCTGATAAGCCGACACACTAGCAACCTAAAGTACCAATGTGCCAATATTAAATATGAATGGTATGGGAAAACATTTATATGTAGGTATGTCGATATGTTGATATAGTGTCATGTCTAAATGGAATACAAGGGACTGGATAAAAACGTTATAACGGGAAGAACCCCTGCAACATACTAATGCTTATACCAACATACTAGCTTCACATTGCCATTCAACAACCAATAGCATGTCACTACAACTTTCATAAACATGAGATAAATGTAGCCATTACAACCATGACGAGCCTCTCTATTTGGGAACATGAAACATAAAATAATCCCACATAATATAAGGGAAAGGTTTCCATTGCATACAATGTATATATTCATAAAAGAATTGCTATTCAACATTAAAGCAATCTTGGTTAATTATCCATCACACTAATTATGAATATTCAATATGACAACATAATAGCTTCCAGTCTACCAATGCACACATAGATAGTAAATCAAACTTAATGCTTAAACATGAAGTATTGAATAACATTTGCATTTCATTTACAAGGAAGAATACACATATATGTTTCATTTAATTCTACTAGACACTAAAGAAGGGACTACCACTCTCCACCCAACCAAAGGCATAACTACATTACAAATTTCTTGCAACTAGCCACCCCCATGATAGATTCGATGTTTAAAGGATGCTTCACTCAGGCCATTAAACCAAAGGTTAATTTAGGGATAGAGAATGAAGGCCAATTCCTTAATTGGCTAGGAAACATGGATTCCACCTCTTAAGAATTGATAATATGCTAAATACATAAAAAACAATAAAATTAAATAAAAATAATTAATTAATTTGGCCACTTAGGGCCTACACAACACAAAGGGATACCCCTTCACTTCTCCCTACAATTGCCTTAGTGATCCTCCCTCCTTTTGGTGTTTCATCTTCACAAACAATCAAAGGGGTCAATTTATTCTTGATTCTCCCAACTTAGGAAGATGTCTCTTTCACTAGTTTCCTCAGTTATCACAACTTAAGTGTAGACATTGTGATCCAATTTATAATCATATATTTATAGTTTCATAGGGTTATAGGTATTTGGTTCATAGGTACACAAAGATTTTGTGATTCACATACACATTTCGAGTCTCTCCAATCATTGCAATACTCTCTCCTTGACTTCCAAAAACTCAAAAACACCCTTCTTTCTTCCCAGAAGCTTTACCTTATGTAGAACAAGTTTAGGTCCCCTTTTTTGGATGCATACTCAATCTGGGTTGTCATGAGGCATGCAGCCCATGTCTGGTACCTATGTTACCCTCTCCCAGATTACTCATAACTACTTATGGAATTTGGTAGCTCAACATGAACATCATGGGTCAAACCATTAATTTAGGGAAGGTTGGAAAATTTCCCAATCTCCCTCGTAAGATTCATAAGAAACCTATCCTTCAAGACATCAGGATACATATAGGTTTTTCCTTATTCTTGGGATTTAGTGGTTTTATAATTAAATCAAAGTATTTATATGATACAACCTTTGGTAAATCCATGTTGGCTCTCCAACATTATCATCCATTAATTACATTACAAAACATGGGGATTGGAAAGATGGATGTTATACTACCAACCCTTGAAACCCTCTAACCTTGTTTCCATCATCATCAAACAAATCATAGATAGTGTTATAGTTTTCATAAACTTGGGAAATGTACAAAAGTACTTTGTGCTATGGTCTTTGAAACTCAACCAAGCTTCCCTACTATTGACTCTCCAATCTTTCTCTTTATCCATAAGAATATTATTCTTATGAAGTTCAAGTTTTTTTTATCCTAGGAAATACCACTTTGATCAAGAAATACTCAATACGTTATTGATATAAATGTTTGAATATCAGCTTAACCTCTAGCTTGATAGAATCAGTCACTAGCATTATATCTCTCACTCGCAAAAATGGACAACTTTCTTCTTGACCAGTTGAAGAGAATTGGTAAAATGTGCATCGGATAAATCCTCATAATGAACATGAAATTTTTTCCAAGTATAATTTACAAGGTCCTAAAAGTCCACTTTCATATATCAACATGGATTGTATTTAAAGGTAGGCCTAGGTTTTTCCTGACCAAGGTTCAATTCCAAGTATATGGGAAAATGGTTTGAGCATCTTCGAGTATCCACCCAAGACCTAAATCTAGTGAACATTCCCAATAGAGCTTGATGTGCTAAAAAATGATCCATATATTTTGAGACTTCAACCAAACCCAACCTATTGTTGGTCCAAGTGGGATTTACCACAATAGACTCAACATCAACCCACCACATAGATTCAAATCTATCAAGAATGAATTTGGATAGGTTGTCATGATGAACTAAAGTTCCCCAAATCTCACCTTGATTCAAGGTAAGATTTAAGTCACCTCCCATGATCAAGCTTCTAGTCTTAATCAACTGGAAGGAGAATAATTTTGACCAATGATATTCCTTTCCCCTATAGGGACCACACACATTTAGCAAGGTTATCGTCATGCCAATACTTTTGTAAAAACCTATGTGCACAACTCTAATAAACAACAAATGAATTGATTAGGGTCAATTTTTGGCACCAATCTATAATTAACCACCCAAAAAATATTTTTTCCTATCCAACATAATAAAGTCCCATTCCATAATCCCTTAGGGTGTGGATCAGTTAGCGATATGGTGCATTGTTAAGGAAATTCTTGCGACGTTGTTGGTTCAAACATTGACTAGCTCATTTACCATGTGTAGGGTTATGTGGTACACCTAAAGGTTATAGTGGTAGCAGACAAAATCAACCTTGTGTAATGTGAGCATGAGCTTGATCGAGTTTCCAATCCCACCAATCATAAAAAAAATGAGTCCCATTTCACAAACAACTTTTCCAAATCCCTAATCAAAGAGTCCCATTTCACAAACTTTTCAAAATCCCTAATCAAAGATTCCCATTTTTCTATCAACTCGTCAATGAATAAGACCTCTAGATTGTTCAAAGTGCCTCTTGAGGGCCAATTTCTGGGTTGATCCTCCCAAGCCCATTACATTTAGAGGTAATAGCTTCATGAGGAAATGATAGAGGGTGTTTTCTCTACTCTAACAAACCCTACAAATAGCCTTTGTTTCCCATACTTTTCTCCATTGACAACTTGTTCTTAATCATGTTTAAGGTTTTTTTTTCTCCCTGCTTGAGAAAATTTGGCCTCTCTTCAATAGTTAATCCCCATGCCACTTGAGATATGAGTATCATTAGAAGTAGAACGGGGCTTTAAATGGTTAAGTACCCCCTGCCCTTTCATAGAAGAGGAAACCACTATAATTGATTCCTTCGCATAATGGATCCCCCCCATGAGCCATCATAGAGTTCAATTCTCAAGAAAGACTGGCCATGTAATCCTCTTTTGTCATAAAGCCCAAATCCAAACCAGAATAAGCAATAGTATTAACATCAAATGATCTAAGGTGCTTGGAGTTGTGGGATAATGGATTACCCCCCAACCTTTTAACTTGCAAAAAACCTTTTTTATCTAAATGAGAAAAGGTGATTTTAACAAACTTACCCAGGAAAGGAGCACTCCTTTGCCAAATAAAATCAATCTTTTGAAGTTCCAATGGTGAGGAATCAATGAATCTCGAAATTGCAACAATGTCTTCAAGAGGAGGTCCCCACAAACGAGTCTCAAGTACAAGTGGGATGGAAATATTATCAACTAATTGGTCTTGATTGGCCATATAATGTAAATTTTCCTCTTCCATCTTAACCAAATTAGCCTTTAAATCAACAAACTTTGCAACAAAACCATCCCCATCTTCCAAGGGAGAGAAGGGTTTCTCATGTTGAGAAAATGGTCCTCTAAACCCTAAAGGACTACCTCCCTATTTCAACTCAGTCCTTCTTCTAAAATTGTTTGGTGTAAACTTTAAGGATATGACTATCTTGGTGATACCAAGCACAACAAAATTGGAAGCTTATGTAATGAAAAATCTAACCATGCCACTTCTCACCCACCACTATAACCATTGTCTTAAACAACCCTTGCTTACATCAATATCAACTAGAACACATGTTACCAACCCATCATTGTCATTGTTTTAGTTGTCATCTGCCATAGTAAAATTACTCAAGGTATCCCTTATAAATATAAGGAGCGCTCTGATCATTGTTCCATCAATATACTCAATAATTTTACCCATAGTTTAGTGGCATTTGTGAACTCATCCTTTGCATCAAATGAAGGATAGCATGGCTTGAGTGAAATATAAAGCCTATCAAGAAACTAGCTACCTTTCAAAACTCCCAATGCACCATCCTTGAAATGAAAGATAAATCTAACCCACCCTTTGGAAAGTAAATAAAAGGTTAGACCATAGCTAGCTAGGGTGCCTACCCTAGATGGAGCTAATCATTAATATGGCCCATTATCATTCTTCAACCAAGAAACTTACTGATGAGCATCTTTCCTAGCAACAACCTAATATGTTCCAACCGAATACCTTCCCCATGACAAACGAGATTCCTCCACCCCATGACTTTGTCACCTTTCTACTTCTTCTTCATGAGACCTTCCATAGTTTGTGTACACTCACCACCATTCAATTCCTCCACTAACACCTTGAATTCCAAAAACCCTACTCTCAATATCCATTCCTTCAAATCCAAATTGTGACAGTAGATAATGGGAAAAGTCTCTAGCACAACAACTTCAGAGTGAAATCCAAGACACTAGGTAATGTCTTTTCTCCTATCCAAAATCATAATGAGTGTTACTTTAATCTCAAAGCTAATACTCTTATATGAATATGTGAGCAAAAAATCCTTAAAACTTACCACTTAACACATTGACATATTCAAATACTTATGTGAATCTGTGAGAAAAATTTCTTTAGAACTCACCACTCAACATATTGACATATTCAAGTGTACTAGCCTAAAAGGAAATGATAATGTGATCACTTTACCTACCTTCGATGCATTGTTTAAGATTTTGAAAAATGAACAATAACAAAAACAAAACAAATCAAAGTGAAAATCCCTAGGGACATTAATATGTATTCCAAAAATCTTCACTTAGAACCAAAAAAAAATCATCTAAATTATTAATTAACTTGATATCGGATCCATCATAATCTCCTCATTCAAAACTTAGAACACTTTAGGTGTTCCCCATCTAAACTTCCAAAACAATTACGTTGTAAGGCATTCAACTCTAAAATCAACTCCCCTCCTTGCCTACATGTCATCTTGTGCACCATACAATTAGATGTTAGACCATTTCACAAATTTTAAGTGTTAGATCAAAACAGTTACAAATTAGTATGCATTAGTTATTGGTTATTATGTGTAACAGTTCACGACTAACGCTTTGCAACTACCATTCTTTGAAAGACTACCATTCTTTGAGGCAAAAAATAGTTTACAACTACACTAATAGTTAGGGAAAACCTTGAAGTTCCCATAGTTGCATTCACAGTTAACGGCAAAGATGCACACAACCCTTCTTCCTCCGTAACATCTGCAAACAGTGGAAACTAGCTAGCCACACCCTCCTTGTGTGACTGAAGCCACGACCTATCATCATCCTCTGTTCGTGTGCAACTAAAATTCGAGGAAGCGTCAAAAGGTACCATCTTGATGCTAGTTTATTAATCTCCTATTTCACATGTTCGGGTTCATATAGTATGCTATTTTCTTGATATGCCACAAATTCTTAAAATAGATTACAACATGGAAAATATGAGTCATAAGATTTTTCTTTTGGAAATGCATATAGTGTTTTATGTTTTCTCTGTAATGGCATATTCATTTTCCCTGTGGTTTTTTTTTAATTACTGGATTTGAAACTATATCTATGATATTTCCACTGAAATGCGCGTTTGTTAAGGTGTGTGGTCGATGCAGTATTGAGGGTATGTACTGCAAACAATCTGCGAGAGGACTCATGTTGGTCAGCGTATCCCACTGCAACAGAGACTACATAATCTGTGGGAAGTTGTGCAACCCTTATACATGAACGTTCATCAACATTCCAACCCCATAATGAAGTCACTACGTTGTTTGCCTCATTGTGGATAAAAATAACCATCACCTATGTGGATGATAGAAAGTTCTTGGAAATTTATGATGGATGTTTTTACACTTACTAATATAAACACGAGGATTCTTTGAATTTACAAACTTATCTTCGTTGGAGGAAATGATGTGGATGATAGAAAGTTCTTGGAATTTTACGAAGCTTCCCAAAACAGAAGGAACATGGTTGGATACTTTACGTAGAATTTAGTGGTAGGCCCGGTTTCTGGGCTTGTTTTTTACAACAGATGCTTTACACTTACTGCTATAAACACGAGGATGATACACACGGCCTTGCGTGTTTTAGCATCCTATTAGAGGTAAACGATTCAGCTATAGCCTTCGGCAATGAACAACTCATGAGAGAAGCTTATCTAGGACTGTTCATGGCCGAAAAACATCGGGACGATGTTTGATTTCAGGAGGGGGAGATGTAATGCCCCCGGAGAAATGTAAATATTTTGTTTTACTGCAGTAAAAGACAAACTGTATTTTAGTGTTGTTATCTATTTGAATTAAATAATATTTTAATTGCTGAAAATGAGAAATGTTTTAAGCATCAACAGAACTGGTAACTTCTCAAGAGGGAAGTTAGAAAGACAATTGTTGGAAATACAACCCTAACTACCTCCCCTAACTGGAAGGGCTTCCAAAGAAAAGGAAGAGAGGGGAGGGAAAATCTACGCTATAAGGGCGGGCACGAAGAAAGGAAAATGGCTAAGTCTGGTGATGACCAGATAGCCATGCACGATGTGCGAGCAACTTGCTAGGGACAGTCGTCCTGCAAGTGAGCTAGGGGGGAGATTCTGGTCTCAAAAGACGAATCGCAAGGACGGGAGGTACATTGGAAGCAGGAGAACAGAGGTAATCCTGGCTTCTGGAAAGTTTCGCAAGCTACAGCAGCACAGGTAAGTGGACCAAAACACTTAGAAATCATTTTGAAGTATCAATGTGGTAGATAATGTTAAAATGTTTGCACTGTAATGATATAATATCTAGGACCTGAGAAAACTAAAGAAGTTGTTTCATACTCTGTTCCTTATTTAATTAGAGAATTAATAAAAAAACATCCTAAAAACTAAATAATTGATAGACAAACATTCGTTTGCTTTGTTAAAAAAGAAAGTGGTTAACCAAATTTGGACCCCTTCCAACGTAGTAAAGATTGCATGAGAAAAGCGATGCAAGAAAAGAATATTGAATTAAGAAAAACTTTTTGATACACATAGTTCGATATAATATCCTGAAACTTGTAAAAAGAATATATTAAACTGGAAACTTTTCAACCTTAAACGAGACTTGCTTAGAATGATTCAGAAATAAGTTAGACTATATTCTTATTAAAAAAAAACAGGGTCAGAATTTAAAGTACGCAACCAGAGGCGAGTCCAAGACCTTGAATGTGAGGATTCAGGCCTAAACCCTGTCGCTCGACGTAACAGAATTAAAATTAGAGGGATTACTTGTTTAAATTCTTTAAAGAAAAACATGGTTCGACCCCATTTTTGGTTTGGACAAGCTTCCAAACCCCAACTATAACCAAACCCCAACTGTAATCAAACCCAACAAATATCAATGGAGATAATTCTAGCTAAAAGCACATCAAGAAATAGCGAATAAGTATACTATTCGGTAACCGAGATGATTTACCAAACCAAACCCTCTACAGAATAGCAAACCAGAAGGACATAAAGAAAATAATAGTCGATAAGCCAGCAACGTATGGCAACATCGCATAAGTTTAGAAAGCATTCTCTATGGAACATAACCCAGGAAGAGTAACTCAAGATAATACAAAATCGACCATTTTATTACACATTAACAAGCTTAAGAGTGTAAATGTCTTTCAGTGCCAAAATTAAAACAGAGAATGTACTTACAGAAGGTAGCTATTACAATTAAAGACTTGGCCAGTGTGGCTCAAAATATCAAAGGTGAAATCCCCTCAAATTTAACAAGCTTCTTAAAATAAACAAAAGACATGATTCAGAACTCTGGATCGAAGCCAGAGGGTCAATGCCTCTCCATAAGCATACACTTAAAAATTTTCCAAAATATGAACATTTGCCCGAGAGGACGGTTAGACTATGCAAGAAGGGTGAACCATCTCCTTCCGCGAAGAAAACAAGAAAAAACTGCATCATCTTGTAAGACAAACCAGCGCAGAAACCCTCATACCCGGTGGAAACCCTCGGAGTCATCTCTGTTCCTGCAAGGCACCGCTCCCATCTGGTAGAAAACTCGGAAACGAGAGCAAGGTGTACCTAAGAGACAACCACCACAAATAGATTAAGTATTTGAAGATTTCCTTAGAAAAGAGCTTAGTCTGATGTGAAGAAAGGTTAAAACATGGCTGCAGGAAAGAAAAACCAAAACAGGAAAGCTAGCCAGCTGCTAACTTACCCAGAATTCCAACTCTAGTAGTGAGGACAAGGATTGGCACTTCGAGCACCTTTCAAAAACCTCAATAGAGCTCTGGTTAGAAGCTGGAATGAGACCACAGTAGGAAACAGCAGACCAAGCAGGAGTCATGAGCACTAACGGAAGAATTAGACCTCGATACGGCGCCAAGGGTAGAGAAAGTTGAAGGAACCAACCCTGGCCGTTGGATCGCTCAACAGGCCTCAATACAGTCGATACAAGAGGAATCCCAAGGCAGCAGCTGGGGCTGGTCAGGTCTGCCCATGCCACGTACAATGGAAGGTGCGGGCAATTAATGTAACATCAGAGTTATCCAAAATCAAATGCAGCTAACCGAACGACTAAAGGACAATGAAATCCACAAGCCTCAATGTGCATATGATTACCATATAATCCAATGGTTTAGGTTGAATTGCTTCAAACAGTGGAGTCATGTCATATATGCGCAGCAGTACAACCTCATAAACCAGTGGAGTCAAGTCATAAGAACACAGTTGTATAAACTATTAAATGCATTGAGTTAATGAATTTGTAATGGTAAATATTCGTAGTTCCATGACCATATAATATGTTTTATTTATGTTTATAATGTTCCAAGGAAAAAAAAATTAACTGGGTTCATGCCATGACTAATTATTATGACAAAGTAGGCACTTTGGCATATCCAATAAAGGTGAATAGAGTCGATTTTGTCCTAAATTGACTATGTTAACCATGTATCTAATGTACTTGATATGTCTCAAACTTGAAAAAAAATAAAATCTATCAATACATGAAATGTATAAGTAGAAATGTAAGAAATGCCACTATTAATACATGAAATGTATAAGTAGAAATTTAAGAAATGTCAATTGATCTTTCTATTGATAAATAGATAAAATGTTATAAAAATGGAAAAAATGTACTGAGTTGGTAGATTAGTGTATTTATGAAGCTCATAAGTATATGTATTATATTATTTTTAGTGTAGAATTTACTAAACAATCTATAAAAAAAAAGAGTTGCTAATAGAGGTTAATGGAGTTTGATAGTATTGCATTTATATTAGGGCCAAGAATTGTATTCACTTTTTTCAGCAAGACTTATTAATAAGTCAAGAATGTTGGTAATATGATAAATATTTTGAAAATTAGGATGGATATGGAAGTTCATAAGTCTAAGAAAAATTTCTTTCATCTTCACCCGTCTTAGTATGGCACAAGCATAGACTCTTTCTTCCCATGTTGTTTTGAGAAAGTGATTTTCATCTTCAACCCTCTTTATATGGCACAAGTGACACTCTTTCTTCCCATGGTGTTTTGTTAGTTGGGAAACAAATGGTTTCACTACAAAGCTCATTAAAATTAACTCTTATATTAGAAATGTTTGTTTTCTTCCTAACATAAGCCAAGGCACATAAATTTTTTATTGTTTTCGATATTTAACTTATGAGCTCATTATAATAACTTAATTTCATTTTCCCTCCATAAAATAAAGTATTAAGTGAAATAATAATAAAAAATAATCATAAAACATAATATTCATTGAATTAAAATATATTAATAATAAATAATATATGGATTCAATTCATATGGTTATATTGTTAATCTCATTTTTATTAATAAAATTACAAACATATCACATTAAAATAAACAAAAAGAATACAAAATTCATATTGATAACCATATATTTATATAAAAGGTATCATTAATAAATATTAAAAATTTAATTAATTAATTAAATAAATATACAATTAAAAATCAAAATATTTATAAATATAAAATAATGATGTAGGAGCATTGTATAAGTTTCATAGTTGGACTTATAGAAAGTCAATTTTAATTTACAAATGAAACTTGGATTCCTGAATTTAGGATTTATGGAGCGATAAAGAGATAAGGGGAAAAGGGAAACTAAGATATTATACGGAGTTGATCAACTCTAATCTTGAAAACTATAATTATTATCTATCTTTACTAGTGTTAAGAAGAAAATGAACATTTCTAAGATAAGAAATAATTCTCTTGAGCTTCATAATGAAACTGGGCATTAGCTTTTTCCCAAAACACCATGGGAAGATTCAGTTTGTCAAAATAGATGTCAAGCTACCAGCCCTCTTGACCCATTAAGCTAGAAAAACTATGGTGATCTAGAAATGCTTCTCTAACTAATTTTCAAAAATAGAAATAATATGTTAAAAGAATTTTGATTATTCCTTTTTCCTTCTTAAGGACTCATGATTTCTAAGGCTAAGGAAGCATGTATTGTAATAAGATTTCATTATAGCATGGTCTTTGCCTTTTCTTGATCTTTTTTTTCTCTTTCAACACTTGTCAAAGACACATTATTTTGTTTACATTATGGCATGGTCCTTACCTTTTCTTGATCTTTGTTTTTTGTCTTTCAACAGGTGACAAAGAAGCATTAAATTAGTGTTATATGACATAAGACTCATGATTTGTAAGGCTAAGCAAGCATGTATCGCAGTAAGATTTCATTATAGCATGGTCTTTGTCTTTTCTTGATCTTTATTTTCTCTTTCAACACTCGTCAAAGAAGCATTAATTTGTTTTCATTATTGCATGGTCCTTTGCCTTTTCTTGATCTTTTTTTTTCTCTTTCAACACTTGGTAAAGAAGCATTAATTTGTTTTCATTATAGCATGGTCCTTTCCTTTTCTTGATCTCTTTTTTTGTCTTTCAATAGTTGTCAAAGAAGCATTAATTAGTGTGATATGCTAGAAGCATTAATTAGTGCTATATGACATATGACTCATGATTTGTAAGACTAAGAAGCATGTATTGCATATAGCATGGTCCTTGCTTTTTGTTGATCTTTTTTTTTGTCTTTCAACAATTGTCAAAGAAGAGTTAATTACTATTATATGCTATCTATTGCCTTACTTAGCTAATTAGTATTATATGCTATCTATTGTCTTGCATAGTGTTATATGTTATCTATTGCCTTACGGCATTTCCTTTACAACATTTGGTGCAAATACTAATTATATATCACCACCATCAAACATCCATACTCTCCACTATAAATATAGCATGATAATAAAAATACTTACGATTATTATAAATAAAATAAATAATTATTAACATAGCCCTAACCCACTATTAAAAATTATTTATATTATAAAACAACTTTACTTATGGAAAAATCTAATCCCCCATACTTATTATATATAAACACTCCCAACACTCTTTTATTATATTATAAAATACCAAACAATATTAAACTTAAACAATAATTAAAATAATTAGCACCATTACAACATGGCATGTAAAAACCTATATGCCATAGCAGACAACAAACCTGCAAAAGCACAGATATAAATCTCTTTGTCCATCCAAATGAATGAGTTTTATATTTGGAGGTAAAGATACGCTTAACACCTAAAAATCTTTATAATTGTATTAACAAAAAAAAACTTTTAACTTTCTTATTATTATATTAAATATTAAATATAACTAAATTAAATATATTTACATATTACTACACGCCATTTAAAAATCTGTATGTCAGAATAGACCACAAACATTTAAAAATATATATTAAGACAAACAAAGCACACTAAACAATATATATTCTGATATTTAGACTTTTTAAATACCGCACCACGAGGTTTAAAAGCAATGGAACGAATCATCATAATATATAAAGCTCTCTAATACTTATATTTCATACCCACGAATTTCCACGACACCGAGGATCGAAATTTAGACAACAATTTCCACGACACCGAGGATCGAAATTTAGACAATGAGTTGTGATCATTACAATATTGACATTTTAACACTTCCTAACTAGAGCACGTATACTCCATCATGGCTGGGCTTTCATGGTTCAATAACGCATTTAATAAATTTAATTAATGGGTTATATTTATTTTTAATGTAATATAGTTGTAAAAAGGAATGTCGATGGGAGGAGTAGGGAAAATGTGGAGGGGAATATGACTAGCCTAGACTCATCTTAATCTTGGATCTATCATGCACCAAGAGGGATCAAATCTCTAGAGGTGCGAACCTTTTTTTTGGCGTGTAGAATTTGAGGGAAGGTTTGCACATAGAGGGAGTTGATCCCTCTTGGTGCATGATAGATATAGGATTAAGATGGATCTACACTCGTAGATCCATCTTAAAGTGAGGGTGAATCTAGTTGGTTGAGAATCTTGTCACATATTTTTTTTAAAGTATATATGCTTAACTCATATATTAATTCTATACATCTATATTTTAGTGAAAAACCAAAATATTCATGAATTTCTACATTTAACTTCTATGTTTGTATTTGTCTTTGTGTGTCTCTTTCTTCTTCCTTCTCTCTCCACCTTCCATCTCTATTTCTATCTCCCTCCCTCTCTCCTTCTCTCTCTCCCCTCCCTCTCTCCCCCATCTCTCTCTCTCTACCTCTCCCTCCCTCTCTGCCCCATCTCTCTCTCTCCACCTCTCCCTCCCTCTCTCTATCTCTTCTTCCCTCTCTCCCCCTGCCATCTATATCTATACCTCCCTCCATCTCCCCTAAACATCTCTCTCTCTCCCCTTCATCTATATTTTTATCTCCCTTTGTCTCTCCTTCTTTATCTCTCTATATCATCCC
>APFE031643153.1:53708-86926 GCA_000404065.3 Pinus taeda | reverse complement strand
CTCTCTCCCCCCTCCATATTTATGTCTCTCTTTCCCCCCCTTCTTTCCCTATCTCTATCATCTCATTTTCCATCTCTTCCCTTATCTCCTCTCTCCCTCATTACATCTTCATCTCTCCCTTATCACCCCCTCTATTTGCACCTCTATCTCTCATTGTCTTTGTTATTCCCTCCCTCCCTCTCCACCTCCAAATCCATCTCTCTCTCTCTCTCTCTCTCTCTCTCTCTCTTAAAACCAATCCCATTGTATTGTATTTAAGTATCTAATTAAAAAAAACATAATTGGTTGTAAAATACTAGACTTATATTTTGGATCAATCATATCAAAGAAAATACAATAATAAAAAACTTAAAAGAATCATGCACTATCTTTCCTCTATCATTGTTAGTCACTTTTCTTTCTTTCTTCCCTTGGATCCTTGGTTAATATGCCATCTATCCCTATTCTTTATAATATTATTTATATTGATTTAATAAAAACCTTGATTTAATTTCTATGGAATATTTTTAGTAGTAGTGAGGATGGAGAGATGGAGGGTTTAGATATATCTCAAAAGTAATTATAACCTTTTTTATTTTAGATTTAATTAAAAAATGTTAGAAAATTAAATCAAAATAAAATATTTATAAAATATTTTGAATGTGAAATAAGTTATGGTTTTTGCATGTGGTATTGGCCCATGGTATTGTAAAACAATAATTAAAAGCTTTAATAATCAAAATCCTAGACGGTCCATGGTATTGTAAAATAATAATTAAAAGCTTAGATTTATAACATAATAATCAAAATCCTAGATGGCCCTTGGTATTCATAAACCATGGTATTGGCCCATGATATTATATTTTATTTTATCTATTTTTTTCATAATTTATTAATAAAAACAAAATTAAAATGTAACAAATTAAATTTATTATTTTCATTACTTGGCTCAAGCCTATTTACACCGTAAGGCGTTTCCCTTTGAATTGCCTCAGCCACCACCGTGTCTTATTGTTCACTGTCGATTTGTGTGTTAGACGATTGAACGAATTTTGTTCATTGATCCAAAACTAAAATAAGTTAATGAATAACAGAAAAAATGATTTAACATGATCAAGTATTTGTCTCTCTAATGGTAAGACGATTTAGAATGATCACGCTCACATCGCTTCTTTGTATTAATTTTGTTCTCAGGTCTTATGGACGAGCTTAGTATCTACGTGGTGGACAGCTCTATAAACCCGCTTTCTGGTAAAAACCCTCCTCAGTCATGCCATCTACCCTCTAGGGTTTGTAATTATATTGGTTTTTGGTTGGAAAAACCAGAGTTACAGCCGGCAGGAAGATGATGTAAAAGTGTTGGCAAATAAGTGTTGGCAAAATGAAAGTTACAAGAAGCGCAGGACGACAATGTAAAAGGATAACCTATGAATTTGTTAGAAGAGTCGACCTGATGCTTTCCGCGCTTCAATGCTCTTACTTGGTGTGACTTTTTTTTGTATCTTCAACGTTTTGTTAGTGTTTTTTTGGCAAGAACATACCCGAGTTCCATTCCCGACTAGTTTACTCACTATATGGTTTATTCATTTCAGGGTTTTCATTTCGCTATTAATTGTTCATTCATTTTTGTTGAGTTGAGACTGGCTGTCGATTCCCGGTTAGTGCACTCACCGTATGCTTTCTTCCATTTCGGGGTTTTCATTTCCCTAATAAATATGCATTCATCTTTCCTTGGTTGTCGTAAATGAAAGGAAAATTGTGTTTGAATACCGTATGCTTTCTTCCATTTTGGGGTTTTCATTTCCCTAATAAATATGCATTCATCTTTCCTTGGTTGTCGTAAATTAAAGGAAAATTGTGTTTGATATTCAAAAGAATTATTATTAGTTTCACTTTACTTGATTGATTATTCTCAGAAAATACCTTTAAGGTATGGGTATATTTATCCATAGGTGACGAATTTAGTCTCTATGTTGTTGTAGTTTCGACCTTCATTATGAATTGTCCATATTATAAAGCTTTATTACTACTCATGATTCACTACCATCTTGTATTCATAAGTAAATCATAATCACAATGAGGGAAGGCAATACCACTCACCCAGCGTAACAAGCCGGCTTACTGCTGCATTTAGCCCATGTAGGAAACGCGCTTATAAGGAAGATTTTTTAAATTTAACTTTTCTTGAAACACACTTACAACGGAGATTTTCCAAGAAAGTTTGAACCATATCAATATTTACTTGAAACTGTATTTTCCAAAAAGCAAAAAAACCAAAAGATTTGCGTCTGACAAATTATTTTTTACCAGACATGGCCATGATATTGGACCATTTCCAAGAGGCCAAAAGTGCTTAAAAACTCCATGATATTCGAGCGAAAACCAGATTGTTTTGCATGGAACTCAAACCGTTTTGGGAACACGGTATGCACCTTTACGATGCAACTTGACACATACCATATACAGTGCGTATATTAAATTGTAGATATCTGAGTTTCCATTAAAAAAAAAATCCCTGCAATTACCATTGAGCATTGAGGATGTATATGTGAGTTTTTCTCCTTCATTATTATTTCAAAAGGTTAAGTTTATCGAATTTTTAAAATAATATATAATATATATATATTTATTATTTTTTTAAACTAATTTCTTATATAAATAAAATATGAAATTTATTTTTAAATTATCATGATAAGGATGATTAAACATTAATTGAAATTAAATTTATTTAATTTAATATTACAAAGTATTTGTTAGTGTGTTTTGTGTTTGTATTTGATTTCAAAAACAACATTTTATGATCACCATATTTTAGATGAGTAAAAATATTAGAAAGTTTAATGTTGTATGAGATATTTTGAAATTGTGATTTAATAGTATATATACAATTAATTTAAAGAAAAGTGAACTTCATTTTAACAGTCTTAACTTTCATAATCACAATAACTTTTTTGGAACCATGACTCTTTAACAATGCTATGTTGTGAAGTGGGAGTTATTTATTCTATATTTAATATTATATATTTATATAAATTTCCAAATTTATTATATATTATGTTTGTAATTTCCATACACCTTAATATTATTATTTTATTATTTAAAAATAACATCTCCTTTGAAGTGAAAGCTATTCATATATTTAATTTATTATATTTTATATAAATTCCAAATTATTATTATTATTTATTTTTATTATTAATTTCAATACACTTATATTTAAAAATAACATATTTCTTTTGAAGTGGAAGCTATTATCATATTTAATGGCAATCTTATCATATTCAATTGTATCTTACTTAATAAATTTTGTATCTTTAATTATAGGTTATACTAGATGAAAACATTTTTATAATTAAAAAATATAAAGAAAGCAAAAAGTATATTTATATGAGAGGGAATTTAGTTCCTCCTTAATTTAATTACTTGTAAGTTTTTTCTATCCTTACATTAATTTAATTACTTGTAAGTTTTTTATATCCTTACATAAGGAGCGAAGAAGAGAGTTGGAGGGGGAGAGGGAGAGGGATGAAGCAAGGAGAAGAGAGAAGGAGGGAGCAAAGGGGGACAAAGAGGGAAGGAAATGAGGGAGAGACATCCATAGAGAGAAGGGATAGAGCGAGGGAGGAAGTGAAAGTCAGATTGAATATTAGACTATTGAAGATTTGTGAAATGGTTAGTGGGCATACCGCAAAAACTACATACAAGCCTTCTTCTAAGATCTACAAACCCAAACCCTAGAAACTGACTTTCCTCATCTACTTGGTCAAAAGCTCGTAACTGGCACGGCAATGAAGGAATTGTGCCAAGCTGCATTTATAAGGTTGTGATTATTCTTTGGGATCGAAAGAGTTAAGTCAAGCATAACACATTGCATGTAGACACTACCGAGTATGTTGATTATTCACAGGTGGGTTGCGTGACTATTGGATTATAATGGAAAAGAGATATTATCACAAAAATTCTCTTTAGTGGGATCACATGTTCTTTACCAAATGATGGGAGTTGCCCGCAAAATGATTCACAAGTAAATTGTAGCTTGGTTTGTAGCAATGCCAACACCACGGGATGGGATGATCCCCCTTATCAAATCAATTCTACTCGAGGACATAGAGCATTGGGTATTAGAACCATTGCTACTAGTGCACTTCATTAGGTATTTAATTGATCTCAAGTCGCCATTCAATTCATGCAACAACAATTTTGTGACCAATCCATACTTATTTTGTGGCATAACTCATTGAGCTTTAGTTATGTTGCAATCCATCTCATTCACCCATTAAAAATAATATAATTTTCTCCCATTAAAATACTACAAACCCTCCAAACACATCACTGGAATAGTAGCACTAAGAGACTCGAGCCTTGATTACATTTTGGCTTTTGTGGGGTATTCTTTCAATTTGATCAGTCATAATTTGTTTTCATGTAACAGAAATAAATCTTTGAGTATTTTATATCTGCAAAACTTACTTCCAATATAACTTACCACTCTTGACACATGGTTCACATGAGCCCGTTGAAATGAGGCAGTTTCAAGTCACCATTAAATTCATGCAACAATCACTTCGTGACCGATTTCCATAAGTATTTGCAGTTTCAAGTCACCATTCAATTCATGCAACAATCACTTCGTGACTGATTTCCATAAGTATTTTGTGGCATACACAACTCACTGAGCTTTAGTTAACTATGTTGCAATCCATCTCATTCATCCACTAAAATAGCACAATTTTCTCCCATTAAAATAGCACATACCCTCCAAACACATCACTGGAATACACTAAGGGACCCAACCTTCATTACATTTTGGATTTTGTAAAGTATTCTTTCAATGTGATTGGTCTAAGTCATATTTTTCTTTCATGCAACAACAATTAGTCCATGAGTATTTTATAACTGTAAAAGTTATTACTAACATATAACTTACCACTCTTGACACATGATTCACATGGGCCTGTTGAAAAATCATTATTTGTTGGTCCCATAGATCGTGAGGTCTTGTGAACTTCATTAAAATTCATTCATTCATTCAATTATTTTGTGGCATAACTCATCGACTATGCTACAATCCAACTCATTCACCCATCCATTCCTAGATCCTATTAAACTAGTACAAGTCTATTTTATAATTGTAAAAGTTACTGCCAACATATAACTTACCACTCTTGACATGATTCACATGGGCCTTATTGAAATGGGGTCATTTTCAAGTCACCATTCAATTCATGCAACAATCACTTTGTGACCAATCATTAAAATAATTATTTTTCGGTCCCTTAGACCATGAGGTCTTGTGAATGTCATTAAAATTCATTCATTCAAGTACTTTGTGGCATAACTCATCGAACTTTAGTTAACTATGCTGCAATACAACTCATTCACCCATCCATTTCTAGATCCTATTAAAGTAGCACAAGTATACAAAGTTGTCATGCAACAACAATCAATGCACAACTATTTTATTATTGTAAAAGCTACCGAAAACTTAATTATGTGAACGTCATTAAAATTCATTCATTCAAGTATTTTGTGGCATAACTCATCGAGCTTTAGTTAACTATGCTGCAATACAACTCATTCACCCATCCATTCCTAGATCCTATTAAAGTAGCACAAGTCTACGAAGTTGTCATGCAACAATAATCAATGCCCAACTATTTTATTATTGTAAAAGTTACCGAAAACTTAATGATGTAATATTAAAGTTTTGGAGAACATTTTACCACTCCTGACATGTGATCCACAAGGGCATGTTGATTACATGTTTTTTGTTTCAATAGATTGGTGATCACTCGTACTGATCCATTCTTATCTCTTACTAAATTATCATAAACCCTCTAAATCACACACTCAGGTATACTGCAAAAATGTAGATTAGTTCCAATATGCTAATATAGAAATTATATCGCAACTGCTAGAAAGTGAATCAATAGACGATCTATCAACTATAATCTATCAGGCACAGATACAGAGCATTGGATTTCATATGCCTGATCTGATGTTCAAGACTATCATTCTACAGGATCTCATGTTCCAAGCTAAACTGCATGAAAATTAACATAGAATACCAGCAATGACACAAGGTTGAAGCAGTAGCATATTTAAATTTAAATTTTGGCAAAATTATATTTGAATATAGGTCTATTTACATATGGAAATATCATAAACAAAAACTTATTGAGACGTACTCAGATCCCATCAACAAAAGATGTAAAATGGTGAATTATATATATTGGAAGAATATGGTTATGTTCAAGACTATCATTCTACAGGGGCTCATGTTCCAAGCTAAACTGCTGAAAAAATAACATAGAATATCAGCACTGCCATAAGCTTGAAGCAGTAGCCTATTTAAATTTAAAATTTGGAAAAATTATATTTGAACTACAGGTATATTTACATATGGAAATATCATAAATAAAAAATTATTGAGACGTACTCAAAGCCCATCAATAAAAAATGTAAAACAATGAATTATGTATATTGGAAGAATATGATTATGTTCAAGACTATCATTCTACAGGGGTTCATGTTCCAAGCTAAAATGTAGAAAAATTAACATAGAATACCAGCAATGCCATAAGGTTGAAGTAGTAGCCTACTTGAATTTAAATTTTGGAAAAATTGTTTTGAACTACAGGTCTACTTACATATGGAAATATCATAAATAAAAAATTACTGAGACATACTCAAAGCCCATCAACAAAAATGTAAAATGACGAACTATATATACTAGAAGAAATTGGTCACCCACCTTCTTCAAAAAATCCAAATGTATTCGATAAATAAAACCATATTTCTTAGACACGCAGAAGTCTGAGGATGTCACCAGAATATTTAGACACGCAGAAGTCTGAGGATGTCACCAGAATATTCAAAAGACCAAGCATTCAATCTGCTAGTGAAAATTTCTAGTATTCATGAATTTCACGAGGTATGGAAATTTTCAACTAGAAATTTACATATGTTTTGTCAAGGGCTATTTACACAACATAACGCAAAACTTTCACTCAACTTGGAAGAATAGACAAACTTTAATTTGGTTTCCTAGAGTAATTCTGATTTTCATACTCATCGGGTGTTGGAGTTGTAGTTGTCATCAACTGGTAAGTTGGCAGGGCTTAGAAAAGAAACAGAGCCAAAATATGGATCTCAACACTTTTTATGAACAACTCTCAGCTCATTATAACAAATTTCCTACTTATAATTGATTAATAAACCTATGATGTCTAGAAATTTCCTACCTATAATTGATTAATAAACCTATGATGTCTAGGAGTAGGCAACCTTTAGAAGGTTAAACTCATTAAAATCATGATGCCTTAAAAACTAGAAGACTCACTTGAGGTCTGCTTCGGAGTACACGGTCTGAAGGTTAATTGTTTTACTCCAAGATTTGGAGGCTCCAACAATTTTTCATGCATTTTCAAATATGGAATGACAACCATGAAGTTGTTCACAATGTCGTATCGTTTTTCACCTTTTCCATTACAATCTACTAGTATTTTTTAATAATTCCATAATTAGGTAGAATATGGAAAAATTACATCTCAGAAGACAAAAAAAAAACTTTAAAATACAAAAACATGTTCACATAAACAAAAACAACTACATGGATAATGGATAACCTCTACATGACATTACTATTATTTACAAAATAGCCATATTCAGAATACACATAACTAATAATTTCAAGTATAACTCATTATCATCCACCCTTGCTCTCAACAATGTCCATTCACATGTTGCTATTCTTCCACACGCTACTATTATTTACAAAATATCCATATTCAAAATACACATAAATAATACTTTCAACTATAACTCATTATCATCCACCCTTTCTTTCAACAATGTCCATTCACATGTCGCTATTCTTCCACAAACTATTATTATTTACAAAATATCAATTTTCAGAATACACATAACTAACTATTGCAATTGTAACTCATTATCATCCACCCTTGCTTTCAACAATGTCCATTTACATGTCGCTATTCTTCCCCACTCTATCCCTTACGACGTTTCCTTTGCAACATAAGGTGCAAATACTAGTTATTACACTAAGAACTAAAGAGAAGATGGAAGACTATGTGTTGTTTTTTGTAGCATCTATCTTGTACTAAGCTATAGATGTTGAAGTTGCAATAATAAAACAATATTTTTTGAATCTTTATTAAAAAAAGTGTATATTACCATCTACAATTTACTCCTTTCTAAATAAATGTCTAATATATTAAGAGTATATATTAATAAAATGTTTAATGTTCTTTATAAAATGCTCATCACCATTTATAATCTATTTATTGAAGATAAAAATAGGAAAATAATACGTTTAAACAAACAATTTTTTATTTTCCCCTTTAATTTCAATGCAATTTTCAGAAATATTATTTTTATTACCCTATGAAATCATATTTTTCAATATTTGAACCATTGTATGTTTTTAAAAGCCCCAGTTTACCAAATGCATTATATTAAGAAGCATTTATTTGTAGAATAACTCGAGTTTATTTTCATCTATGGCGGATAAATTGTAACAAAATTGACTTATATTTATCGACGGCGGAAATATTTAACAAAATTGACTTCATATATTTTGAATAGTGAAAACCAAAACTATTATCAAATTATCATCAAAAGCTATAAAGTAATTTTGGGGGAGCACTATGATCAAGGGATTAAAGTCTAAGAAATCGGGAGCAAAGAATAGACATATTTATTTACGTGATGTACTTTTCATTTTTTTGGTTATTTGGTAGAAGACCGAAGCAAGGATGATGAAATTGAAGATGGTTTGGATGTGAAATGAAAATGGAACACCTATTTCAAGGGAGAGGGAGTTGCAATGAGAGAAAAGTTTCAAATTGTTGACATTAATTTATAGTCGATAATTTGTCACAATAAGAAAGGAATGTAATAATACTAAAATTGTGAAAAACACTTTAAGATTCAATAAAAGAACCCATAATAATTAAGCAAATAGTTTGAACTGGAATCACAAATGTGGTTAAAGTGCTTAAGAAATCTTCATGCACCTTTATGTGCAATGATCAAAGGCATAGTTTGTGCAATGATTAAAGGTGTAGTTTGGAAAACATAGTTTGGTAACTCTTTATTTTAGTAGAGTAACATAAAAGGGAAAATTTCCCCTGTGTCTTCCAATGATATGCATGAGCACATAAGCATCATGGAAGTTTGCTAGTCCAAATGGCGATGCTAATATTGAAAAATGACATTAACTCAGACAAATATATAAATCACAGATAAAAGCCAGACACAAACTATGGGTGGAAAAAGGCTTCAGCCTCATGGCTTTCTCAGGTATTCTCACTCTCATTTTCATTATTAAAATAATTGAATATAGTGTTACAAATAAATAGATGAGAGACAGTGTTCTCAAGATAGTGCGTTCTATCTTAGACACTTTTTGGTTGAGATAATTTCTCCTTTGGTTGAGATAATTTCTCACCATACACACACCAATATAGGAGTTACCTAAACTAACTCCTATCTTAGAAGAACAACCCAAGAGTTAGGCACAAATTCCTAACTTGTAATATTTAATTTATTTATTTATTTTTGGATTTATTATTGTTTTATTAGAGAGACTAACATTCCCCCCTTCAATGATAAATCCAAAATAAGAACGAGGAACCATCTTCCAAGTTCTCATGTTGATCATCAAAAACATTGCCTGAAAAAAACTGCCAAAACTAGATGCTAGAAAAAACTCAAATCTGAAGAGAACATGAATCAGTTGCATGCCGGATTCATCTCTGAACGTCGCTTGACAACTTCATCATGTGCCAAGCCACAAAAGGATCCAACTGTCCGTTGTTTGAAAACAGCATCCAGTGTCCATTGACACAATTTGATGAACACCCACTGGCGTATTTGTTGATGATGATCGCCCACTGGCTGAAGATGTCGAAAAACAACTCAATGTTGCTTTTTCTATGATGAAAGCTACTCACTGTTGCTTTTGTTGTCGATCACCCACGAGCGAATTTGTTGATGGTCACCGCTGATGAAAAATTCCCATTGGATGATGAAGATGCCAATTGGCTACTTCGCTGATATTGTCGAGACTTTCAGTCTGACAACCACTTGTCAATTTCATTGACATTTCCCCCCTTTGTCAGCTGAAAGGAGAGACAATCTTCTCCAAACTATTTTTTAACTCCCCCCCTTCAGGTGTAGGAGAGTTTCACTATTGTACTCCCTCGTTCAATTGCATAAGAGTATCATCATCAGTTTACTGCTAGTTGTACTATGTGTGATTGTAGTCGATTGTAGAACTGAGATAACCGTTTGACTGTGGATGACCATTCCCAAGGATCGATCCATTCATAATGTATCTACAATCTAGCTGATTTTTGTTGGTTGCAACATTTTTCTGAGGAATGATTAGGCTTGCCACAATGGCGACAAGGATGGAGATAAAAACACTGATCTTCCATATGACCGGTTCTTTGACAATGAGAACACTTCAGTTGGACATCAACTTCAGGTTGTGTGAAATTTTGTTTGTCTGCAACTTTCTCAGAACCTACTGAGGCAAGTTGTTCAAGAAATCCTGCACTCACGAACTTAATTGGCTTGGAATAATCTTGGATATGTAAGTTGGTGTCATCAGTGACATATCCTAAGCCTCGTCGATTCTTGTTATTTTGAATTTCTTCCCAGGGCTTGATGATGGGTTTGGAAAAAAATTTAACTGGAACAACTTCAACACTTGAAGTTGTTTGGATGAGTGATTTGGAATCAACATCTTTATCTTCATCTGTATGGTTGAATGACTTAATAACTCTTTTGTTGCAGCTCATCTCTTTGCAGTTGCGACTCTAGTTGAAGAAACTCAATGGTTTCATGTATTTGTTGTAGATGCCATGAAAGATCAGCAAGAGTTTATTTGTTGATGTGCACCATGTCTTCATCACTGGAGATGATCAAACTGTGAAGAATGTGTAACAACTGAATATGTTGCGCCATATGAACTTGCTCACTTGAAATCAGTCTCTCTTGTCATAGATGTCATGCTTTGAACTGTTTCACTTGATTTTGTTACTTGAATGACAAGCTCGCTTGTTATGGGACTTGAATGGCATGCTCACTTGATTTGTTGCTTATTGCACTTGTTGGGAACACTTGCTAGAGTTGTATAACTTTCTTGCTTAAACTCTAGAATTCACTCTCGCTTGATGAGGATCATGTTTGCGTGAATGCTCACTTGCCTTACTTGATGACTTCACGCTCACTTGAAGGAATAGCCATGCTCGCTTGATGTCGATCTCAACTTGCTTGATTGGTGTTAGATTTGAACTTGTTTGGTTGCTTTGATGGTTGTTGTAATGAACTTCACTCTAGCTCGCTTGAAGGTTTGAACTTTGTACTATTTTTATGCAAATTGCTTGAATGAATACTCACGCTCGCTTGCAGGAGAAGTGAACTTGTTGCTTGTTTGCTTTAGAGTTAAAATTCGTGCATTCACTTGATTCTGCTTAAAGGAAGGGTGTCGAACACTGTTGAAAATTCACCCAAAAAATGCTTAATGATTTAATGACTCACTACAATGAATTCAATTTGACTCAATTCAAGACTTGGGTGTTGGTTTCAACCGAGAATGCACCCTTACAATTCAATGTAATTTGAGTTTGATTACAAGTTCTATAATGTTGATGTAGACTATGCTCTGAAACGTTGAAGTTTACAGATTCATTAACTTGATTGTAGTGATGTAGACTTTTCTTTGAAATGTTGGAGTTTGCAGATTCATGAACTTGATTGTATTTGAGTGAATTTGTTTGTTGAGGTAGAATGCCGATGTTGAAAACTTTGATTATTTGTTGTAGTGACGCAAATGCATGTTTTGAGCTTAATTATCCTTTCTTGATGATATTTTGTTACAAGTGTTGTGCTTGCTTGCATTGAACTTCATGTGTGTTAAATGAGATCATTTATGTGTCAAAACTAGACACAAATCAAAAAGCAAAATCATGAAGCCATAAAACACATGTGCCATCAAACACACATAGTGTACCTTAGATCCCTTTATTCAATTTCGGGCGGATCTAGGACACATCAACACCAAAAAAAAATTATATCTTTATTAATCACTGAGTACATCTGAAGCAATGATAATGCCAAGCTGACAACCCTTTGAAACAACTCGCCTTCAAAATCTGAATGGATAGTGACACGATCCCTCTCAAAGTAAAACAATACTTTGAATTACAACAACTTTCCCTTATCACTCCAAATACAAAATAAGACACTTATATCTCCACAAAATATTCTTCAAATTTACAAAATGTAATGCACCTTATCGCTCCAAATACAAATGGAGACACTCCTTATTTCTTCAATTACGATGAGCGAAAAACCATCCTTTCAACTCACAATCTCACCACTTTCATGCATATAAAAATGCATCTCCAATTTCATGTCAAGCAAATCCACTCACTAGGAAATTTCAACACATGCGAAAGCTTCTTTTTAAAAAAAATATTCACTTATGGTCATAAAACCATAGTCATTCCTCCAAATAAAATATGATTTTAATTGCAAATCACAATTACAATTTTAAAAAAAAACTCCAATTACCAACTCCACTTTTTAATTTCACCAATCATTAACGTTGACTGGAACGCTGGAAATTACCTTAAAACACTGGCACACAAACTGGTTGGAACACTGACTAACTGACTGCAAACTGCAAACACTGGTTTGATTACACCCCATGTTGAAATGGCAAGAGCGCTCTCCTTATCTTTTGAGCTGCAATCTTCCAAACAACTGGTCCAAGGTTTGCAACAAACCGAGCAAAACTACTAGCATACGCATGCTCTGACCGAATTCCAAGTTATATTCTTTTAATTGAATGTAGTAAGCACCGATCTTTAACTAAAACGCACCAGTGACTACCGTGCAATGAAGGATCTCATTTCAAATTGGTTCAACGTGCAGAATGCTGGCTCAAATCGTTCAATGCTGGAACGCTAGAATCAATCAAATTTGATGCCACATCCATTCAAAATCGATCTTACAGATTTCAAAATGCTAGTTCATAATCGATTATTCAAAATCGATCTTGCAGATTTCAAAACGCTCTTCTTAACACCTTTAAAACGCTGTCAAACATGCTGGAATGAATGTAAAATGTTTGAAGGGGTGTTTGAACGTTGGTTCTTATTGCTGGAGGACACTGGCTCAAATGCCAAACTCGATTTGGATCAAATGCAAATACCTTTAGGAGAACTCTAGTTCAGATAAAAAATGAAAACACAATGAATTATGAAAAATACGCAGCAATTTATACTTGCATTGGAATTTAAGAATCGATGGCTATAACAATCGACCATCATAGCAAACACCCAACATTCATATCAACCATCACGGCAATTAATCGATGTTCTAACATTCATATCGATTATCACAACAAAGAACCCAAACTTCAATCAATTATCACAGGAAAAAAAATCAATGGCCATCACATTCACATCGATTACTTTTTGCACAACGATTCTTCTCAGCTTATAACAAAATTGGTCATAGATTTTTTTAACCAATGTTATTTTCAGATACGTGCCAAATGTTGAATGTATAATCACTGAATAGACTCACACCAATTAGCGATTCCACGCAAGGAAAACACTTACAGTTTCCTTATGAGACAAGCACTGGTAAGAATCGTTAACACACAGTTTATTCCTGAGTACACTCCAGAACTAACGCGGCTTGGAATCGATGACTGTCATCATACTTTTCATCCTCAGGAAATCAATCCACTACTTCAACGCTGATCCGGTTCTTGCTAAACGTTGCAGAATCGACTTTATCAAGCACTACTTCAATAACCCAGCTCCAACTTTATTCATCAACATCTGCCTCTGCACAACACGCTGTCACAGTTTGTCTCTGCGCCAATATACAGTCTCTCAATCCCAAATTGAAAAACCGTGTGCTCTGATACCACATATTGAAAAATGAGATTAACTCAGACAAATATATAAATCACAGATAAAAACCAGACAAAAACTATGGGTGGAAAAAGGCTTCAGCCTCATGGCTTTCTCAGGTATTCTCATTTTCATTATTAAAATAATTGAATATAGTGTTACAAATAAATAGATGAGAGACAGTGTTCTCAAGATAGTGCGGTCTATATTAGACACTTTTTGGTTGAAATAATTTCTCCTTTGGTTGAGATAATTTCTCACCAGACACACACCAATATAGGAGTTACCTAAACTAACTCCTATCTTAGAGGAACAACCCAAGAGTTAGGCACAAATTCCTAACTTGTAATATCTAATTTATTTATTTATTTTTGGATATATTATTGTTTTATGAGAGAGACTAACAGCTAAATCACCTTGCAGTTGAAATTTGGAGAGCCTTCCAAGATATCCTTTGGAGAAAAATAACTTGTATAGTCCATTCTTTCTGGTTGTGTAAAGACTAGTTTTTCCCTTTCCATAGGGTTTTATGTATTTATAGTGTCCAAACAATAATACTCAGATGCGAGGACATTTAACAGGATAGCATATGCCTCTGCATCGTGTATGAAAGAAAAATAAAACAATATTTAACCTATTAATTCGAGAGAGGAGGAAAAAATGTCACGTAATCTCCTTCAATAATCTTAAATCAATGTAGAGTTCACATACAAAACAAGTATCTATAAATTTTAAGCAAGATTTGGTACACATGAATTTGGATAATGATCGAAATTATTTGAAGCAATATATTTCCTTAATTTAAACTATTATTTAAACGAATTCAAGATAGACTTGAAGACTATGTATTTAAAAAAAATTATTGTTTCTATAGAAGTGTATTCCATACATATTTTGAAGATATGAAGATACATACTACTTGTTGTAGCTTTAGTAGTTGGCCAACAAGTGCTCTCCATTGAGGGAAAAAGTCATTAAAAGACATAAATATAGGTTGTAGAAATTTGTTGGAGACAATGAGCAACTATAGCTTGACATAGTTTGACATTTGTTGGCAACAAAGAAAAAAATTGTGCAACATTCCCAAAATTCCTTGTGCAAGATTGGATGCATACTATATTTAAAGATTTACAATTGAGAGAGTTTGTCATACTTGAATAGTATAATTTTTATTGGAAAACTCTAGAATTGCCACATCCCTACTAGCTAGTAGATTTACAACCTCAAGTGGATAGTGCACCTGCACCAACAATATACGAGGTTACTCACATGCATGAAAAGAGAAAATGCAAGAGTGTAACCACCTCTCCCACATTTACCCACTTTCACCAAATTGCGGGGGTAAACATGAGTTGAGGGCTATTATGACATGACTCAACCTCTTAACTATAGTTAAGGAGGTGGAATCGACAAATCGAAACTTTACTGACCTTCCTCATGAGCTACAAAACCCCCAGGAGCTAAACAACCACTCCAGTTGCCATAACCCTAAGTTAACTTACATTTTTAGTGATTTGGACTCCTAGTCACTTGCATAAAAAGGAAAACTAGTAGGTATAACCCTCCAGTCGCATGGATAACCTTTCCTCTTAGTGGCTGTGGTCTAGATTTCCTAGTTTTGAGCATGCAACCTCGGAATCTGAGCCACGTTTTCATGGCTAGAATCCAGACCTCTGCCCAAAACTTGATAAGACTTTCCAGAAAAATGAATGACACCAGGAAAAATCCATTAATACAAAAATTAGTCAAGAACTTGACCTAACTAGGCTAACCATGACAGCCATTCCGTCAAACACATAGTGAACATGAAATCTACATGTCATGAATGCATATCTGAATATAGGGGTCTGATAATTATCTGAGAATCATCAAGAAGGTCTAATACCCTCTCACAATAGCTACAATAACATCTATTAGGTAATGCATTCAATAACCATTCATTTACCAATCAAAACAAGATAAGATCCATAACTAGAATATGTCATAAAACCATGCTTGTAACCAACATATAACCAAATTAATAACAATGATAGAACACCCATCAAAGCTACATCATAACAAGTAAACTTACTCATAAAATACAAGAGGAAAATAGCTCTTATTAACATATGCAAAATCCAACCAAGTTGGGGACTTCCACGTACCACTATATGCTGATCTGCATAGCTTTTTTGTTTGTCCTATGTTGCCTTTAGATTTTTCTTGATAACCTGCATTTCATGTTCCATCTCTACCAACATATCTGATCCTATAAGTACGATGTTCACTGGATCACTCCAAGTGATGGGAGTATTACAACTCTTCCCATAGAGTGCCTTAAATAGGCTCATCCTTAGTGAATCCTGATAACCATTGTTGTAAGCAAACTCAAGCAGTGGAAGATACTCCTCCCACTTCCTCTATTGGTGCATAACATACATTCTCAACATGTCCTCCATAAACATGTTGACCCTCTCTATTTGTCCATCTATCTATGGATGATGAGTTGTAAAGGCCAACTTTGTACCCAAACCTGCAAATAACTCCATCCAAAACCTGGAAGTGAACTTGGCATCTCTGTTGGATACAATCTTCTTAGGAATACCATGCAATCTCACTACCTCCCTGATGAATATCTGAGCTACCTTGCTCGTTGAATTAGTAATTTTCACTGGAATGAAGTGAGATACCTTTCTCTACTTATCAACAACAATCATGATGGAATCATGCTGCTTCAATGTCCTCCTCAAACTTGTAATGAAATCCATGGAAATGACCTCCCATTTCTGCTCTAGAATATGAATAGGTTGTAACAATCTAGTTGGGTGCTTACACTCAGCTTTTACCCGCTGACATTCCAAACATCTAGCAACAAACTCTGCCACTTCCTTCTTCAAATTTGTCCAATAGTATAACTTCTTCATAGTTGTCAATGTATTTTGATATCCTAGGTGACCTGAATATGGCTTGATCTGAAACTCCCTGAAGATAAGCTTCTTGAGCTCACTATCATCTGACACATAGATCTTGTTCGTAAATCTCACCAAACCATCTACCATGATATGATAATCCACATCCTGTTCACTTGTACCCTGTTGTTGTAACATGTGGCTAAGCTCCATATATCTATCATCTTGTTGTCTTTCTTGTAAGATCCGATCCTATAAATATGTCTCATAAGATTTCATAGTTGCAACATGGTTTACTTGCACTTTCCTATTGAGAGCATCTACAAACTTGTTCTCCTTTCCTTTAATGTATCTGATCTCAAAGTCAAACTCACTGAGGATAGCCAAACATCTAGCTTTCCTGGAATTTAGGTTCAGTTGTTCAAATAGATACCTCATTCCACTATGGTCACTCATCAAAATAAATATCTTTCCAAGAAGATAATGCCTCCACATCTTTAAGGCATGAATAATAGCTGCCAACTCAATATCACAAGTCACATAGTTTTTCTCATGCTCATTCAATTTCCTTGACTCATAACACACCACATGTCCCTCTTGCATTAGGACTCCACCAAGTCCTCTCTTGCAAGCACTTGTACACACCATGAACCCTTTATCTAGATTTGCAATCTTTAGAACTGGAGCATTTATAAGAACCTGCTTCAACTTCTCAAAACTAGCTGCACATTCCTCTATCCATTCAAATTTCTTCCCTTTCCTCTGCAATGATGTAATATGATATGCGATCAATGAGAATGTCTTTATGCACCACCTGTACTAACCTACTAATCCCATGAATGATCTAAACTCATTCAAATTCTTAGGAGTTTCTCATTCAATGGTAGCTCTAATCTTTTCTGGATCCACTGATATGCCTTCCTTGGAAACAACATGTCCTAGGTAATGTAAATCAGTCTAAAAGAAGCTACATTTACTAAGCTTGGCATACAATTGATGTTTTATTAGAAATATCAACATTATTGCTAGGTGTTATGCATGTTCTTCCTCATTCTTAGAATATATCAATATATCATCAATGAATGCAATCACAAACTTGTCTAGATAAGGACACAACACACTATTCATCAAGCACATGAAAGTAATTGTAGCATTAGTCGAACTGAAAGGAACCATAACAAACTCATAATGCCCATACCTGGTCTAGAAAGTAGTCTTGTAGATATCCTCTTCTTTGATGTGTACCTGATGATATCTTGATCTCAAATCGATCTTTGAGAACATGATTGCTCCCTTCAACTAATCAAACAAGTCATCGATCCTTGGAAATTGATACCCGTCCTTGATCATCAATTTGTTTAGATGTCTATAATCAATGCACAATCTAAGAGTACCATCCTTATTCTTCACAAAACACTAGTGCACCCCAAGGCAATAAACTTGGCCTAATGTATCCCTTATCAAGCATTTCCTTCAACTACAACTTCAATTCCACTAACTCTAGACTGCTCATCCTGTAAGGTGCCTTTGATGTTGGTGTTTCTCCTAGTACCAACTCAAGAAAATTCCACTTCCCTGTGGGGATGAAACTCTGCAATATTTGCAGGAAATACATCCTGAAATTGTTGCAAGACAGGTTACCACTTGAGGACTTCCACATCCTCAACATCCTTACCCTTGTCACTGGAAATATGGACTGTAAAAAATACACACAACTTTCGGCAACTGTGCTTTTCCTACATAGTTGGAACCATTAGGGTGAATATTGGTGGCCACCCACCTATGCCACATAGACCTCTAGTTGGTTTCAATTGTTTCCTTGTTTATTTCAACATTTACTATTTTTAGCAGTTTTTGAGGTCCTCAACTTCCAGAGCAGTTTTGACCCCCTAAACGACATTTTTTTGAGGTTTGCTACAAGCCCAAAGTCATGGGCAAGGGCCTAGGGAAAATTGTAGTAATCATAGAGACCTTTCCAAAAAATAATATGACCAAGTTATGGCCCTAGGAAGTTGGCTTCCCAACTAACCCCAATGGGGCCCCTAAACTCTTGGTGTTTCATCTCCTAGGGTTAGGGTTTTGGTTTTCTAGGGTTTTCTCACGTTTTTCAATAATAAATAGGACCTTCAACCTCATTGTAACACAGTTCAGAGGCATGTAGCTACCACATCTCTTCTCATAGATAAACTACCATCACCCGAGCTAGCCTTATTTCCATTTTGTTTGTAAGCATATTTCAGTATTTGATATTAATGAAATGAAGTGTTATTTCTAATACATCTTTGTATTTATGGTTATATATGTAAATTGTTGTGTTCCTATATAAATTTGGATAAGTGGTATCAAAGCGGTCTTCTATTTCTCTGTTTTCCGTTGCATGTCCCCAACGAGGTCAGGATATAAGGAGTTAGGGCTTGAACTAGTCGAACCTACCTCACAAATCCCGACGGCCTCCCATGGCGAAAGAAAAGAAAGATGAGGGTGCAGGAGATCCTATCAAAATCTTGCTCGAAGAATCCCTCGAGTGACAAAGGAACGTGATGATGGACAACTTTTCCTAGATCCTTCAGCAGCTACCTATGGGCGATGCATATACTTCCAGCAGCTACTCTGGAAGCACCACACCCTTGAAGGTACAAGTTAACTTTGACATTTCCATATTTGAGGGTCAGAGAGATGCGGACATCGTAGATAAATGGTTAAATATGCTAGAAGGATAATTTTATGTTCATGATTTTTCCTGCCAGGAAAATATTACTTTTTCTCTTCTCAAAGTTGCCCCCCATGTCAAGGACTGGTGGGAAACCTACTGTGAGCAGAAGGATGAAAGTATGCCCTCACTATTTTTTGTCGCACCCACTTGGGATTCATTTTAGGATGTCATCAAGGAGAATTACTACCCTGTTGGGAGATATGAGGATAAATAAATAAAGTGGACCACACTGTGACAGGGAAGGGACCAAGACGTGTCAGAGTTTACCAATGTTTTTCATACCCTTCGCATGAATTTGGGTATCAAGGATTTGAGAAACATTTGGTACTCAAGTGTCACAGCTGCCTACATAGGTACATCAAGGATGAGATGGAGTTTCTGGACATCTCCTCACTTGGCATGACATACCGATACGCTGTCAAGATTGATAAGAAGCTCAAACAGAAAAAAGCGAGACTTTGGATCTGTGAATCTGAATCAAGGGAAAGGCACCCCAAACTGCAGAGCAAAGAGAAAAGCCAAGTTGGGGCAACCCAGGGTAACTCGCCGAAGATGCAAGCAAAGAACAACACTAAGAAGACAAAGAAGGACACGAGAAAGTGGTGTGAGTTCCATAAGAGGTCCACTCACAACATAAGTGAGTGTCAGACCAAGCAGACACTAGTGGTCTTGCTCAAGGCTTCTAAGTCTGACGCATGTTCCAAATCTGAGTTAGAACCTGACAAGTGGAATGACAAAGGGAAGAAGATCATTAACGTGGAGCCCAACGCCACTATGACCACCACCAAGATCCAGAAGATTAAGCTTGAAGACCAGAAGAGGGGGAGTGCCTATTCCAATCACAGATGTGGGTGAAGGGTTCTCCGCTACAGTTCATTGTCAACAACGGGAGCCAACAAAAGATCCAACTATAGTGGGTTGTCAAAGCTGACCAACTCCTGCACCAATACAAGTGGCTCACTAGGGACCAGGTTCAACATAAATTACCTCATCTCATGGAGGCTTTGAATGCAATGGGGACCATTTCTTCCTAAGGGGAGAGGAATGATCCACCTAGACCTCTATTTGGTTTCAATTGTTTCCTTGTTTATTTCATCGTTTACTATTCTTAGCAGTTTTTCGAGTCTTGAACTTCTGAAGCAGTTTTGAACCCCTAAATGACATTTTTTTGAGGTCTGTTGTAGGCCCATAGTTGTAGACAAGGGCTTGCGGCAAAACTTGTAGTACTCGGAGAGACATTTCCAACAAGATATCATATGTGCCAAATGGAGATAATATGACCAAGTTACGACCTCAAGAAGTTGGTTGCCCAACTAACCCTAACGGGGCCCATAAAATCTTGGTGCTTCATCTCCTAGGGTTAGGGTTTTGGTTGTTTAGGGTTTTCTCATGTTTTTCAATAATAAATAGGCCCTTGAGCCTCATTGTAACACAGTTCAGAGGCGTGTAGCTGGCACATCTCTTCTTAGAGATAAGCTACCATCACCTGAGCTAGACTTATTTCCATTTTGTTTGTAAGCATATTTCAGTATTCAATATTAATGAAATGAAGTGTTACTTCTGTTGCATCTTTGTATTTATAGTTATATCTATAATTTGTTGTGCTCCTGTTTAAATTCGGATCAACACCCCTTCCTGCAACAATGCTTTTCCTACATAGTTGGGACCATCCTCATAGATGTAGGCTTCTTCTTTCCCTCCAAGATTATTTTTTCCCCATTATCATCCATGCACTCAATAGCCTTGTCATAAAAATCTACTTTGGTCTTATGAAGATATGACCAATCCATACCCAGAAGCATACTATATGATCCCAATGGAAGCACATTTAGATGTGTTAATGTAGCCATTCCATTAAGCTCAAATGCACAAGATCTTACCAAATGATGAACTCTCTTCTTAATACCTATATCCAACTGCACCAACCAAGAATTTGCGTGCACTTCTTTTCTCAAACCACACTTATCCACCAGGTTAGGATTAACATAACTATAATTCAATCCAAGGCCAATCAAAATAGAAACAAATTGATCACAAATCTTACCTTCCATCTCAATAATGGTTATTTGATGATCTTCTTGCTTGTTGTCCACGGTTGCATAAATCTGAGGAATGTTATGGCCAACATCCCCAACTGTCTGCACCTCCTAAGCACTATAGATCTGAGACCTACCACCCTAGTACAATGGGCAATCCTTCTTGCGATGATCTTTACCACAAATCCAACACTGCAATGGTCCCCTACCATCACCTCTATTTTGCTACTCTCCAAGTTAAGACCCATGTCCCTTCTCAACTGCATTAAACTTCTTGTAAGGAGCAACATTTTATTTCTCACCTGCATCCTGAGGTCTTCCCCACTTCGGTGGCCACTTCCCTTTATCTTTCTCAATCCCCTTCAAATCACGCTTAGGGTCAGATTTACACTTTGATTGCTCATAACAATGCTTAAGTTTCTTGATGGTTGCCTCCAACAACCAAGGCTCATCAAACTCAATATGGTCTCTATACATTATTGGCAACCCAATGATGAATTTTTGAATATTTTCTTTCTTATCCTCGAGGTAAGGCACATACCTAAATAGCTCCATGAACCTACTAGTATACTCATCATCTATCATAGAACCCATTTGCAGCTCATAAAACCCCTTAGCTCTATCATCGTAATATCTCTCAAATAGGTACTTCTTGAAGAGTCTCTCAAGCTCATCCCAAATAAACTCTTCTTCTATAATTACTCTAACATTCTTCACATCTTCCCACTAGATATTTGCTTTCCCTTTAAGATTGAAGGTAGTTATTTTGGATTCCATTTTCTCATAATAGTTATGCAATCTAAATAATTTCTTTATCCCAAGAAATCAGTTCTCTACATCTTCTGACTTCTTCATCTCTCCATCAAATGTAGGGGGATTGACTTTCTTGAACTCCTCAGGCAAGTACTCACTCCTCTTATAAGGGTGATGGTGATGATCATGATGGTGATGATGTCTCTTGGACAAGGAACTAAAACGAAACCCATACATACTAGTCCTCTTGTCAGGTGTACCCAGTGATCTTCCACCTCTGACTGTGTGCCATCTATCTAATTTGTATATTGACTGAGACCTGCTACCATATGCCCCATTAGTCTTCTCTTCTTGTTCTTGACTAATCCTTAGTTGTCCTTGTCTCGACAAGTATGACAAACTCTGAAGGATCATTGCATTGACATCTTCCTGCTTTTCCTGAGCCCTTGCAAGTCTTTCCTAAGGCTCAACCAACCTATCATTTTCTTCCTTGCAACATCTGATATATGCCTTTAAACTCCTCAATGTATCTGTTATATTAGGAGAATAATCATCTCCTTATTGCTCAACTGATCTGTATGGAGAGTCATGTGAGCTATATATAATCCACCATTTTTCTCGTCATCTCTGATCCTCTTCTTCCCACAATCATGCCATGTTAGATAAACCAAATAGTCACCATAATCAAAATCATACCTCAATGACGTTCAGGGGAAGCTATATCATCTATAAAATCAGTCCAAATTAGCACGATACATGTATAATAATAATCATATCAATATACCAACATCATGCATGACAATACCAAATGCATACCATGACCTCATACATGGTAACCAAAACCATGACAATGAATGCCTAACAACATGCATCTAGCACATCTGGTCAAAGTGTTGAAAACCATGCTCTGATACTAGTTTGTAACCACCCCTCCCACATTTACCTACTTTCACTAGCCTGCTGGGGTAAACATGAGTTGAGGGCTATTATGACATGACTCAACCTCCTAAGTAGAGTTAAGGAAGTGGAATTGACAAACCAAAACTTTACTGACCTTCCTCGAGAGCTACAGAACCCCCAAGAGCTGAACAATCACTTCAAGTGCCATAACCCTGAGTTAAATTTCCTTTTTAGTGATATGGACTCCCAATCGCTTGCATAACAAGGCAAGCCAGTGACTATAACCCTCTAGTCGCATGGATAACCCTGCCTCCTAGCGACTGCAATCTATATTTCCCATTTTTTAGCATATGACCCCAGAATATGAGCCACCTTTTCAGGGCTAGTATCCAGACCTCTACCCATAACTTGATAAGACTTTCTTGAACAATGAATAACACCAGGATAAAGCCATTAATACAAAAATTAGTCAATAACTTGACCTAAACAGGCCTAACCATGACAATCATTCCATCAAACACATAGTGAACATGAAATCTACGGGTCATGAATTCATATATGTATATAGGGGTTTGATACTTATCTAAGAATCATCAAGAAGGTTTAATACCCTCTCACAATAGCTTCAATAACATCTATTAGGTCATGCGTTCAATAACCATTCATTTACCAATCAAAACATGATAATATCCATAACTAGAATTTGTCATAAAATCATGATTATAACCAACATATAACCATATTAATAGCAATGGTAGAACACTTATCAAAGATACATCATAACAAGTACATTTACACATAAAATGCAAGAGGAAAATATCTCTTAATAGCATATGAAAAATCCAAACAAGTCAGGGACTTCCACATACTACCTTACCATAGATTGGGCTGAACCAAATCTTTCTTTCAACCAATCAACCCCATGCCATATTCCAAGCATGAATGTGGGATCTCATGGGATAACCAATACATAAATAACCAAGGGAATCCATAGGCTAAAACACCTCCACCCTCACACTAACGTGATCTCACCTAAACCGGTCCTGATATCACATAACCAAACCAAGCTCAGATTGCTCACAATTACTTCACCATCCATTGAGGAATTTTCATGTCTCCACCCACTTGTTGAGGGCATCCCGGAGAAAACCATCTCCATCCCCAAGCCTTGAGGTTTTCCTGAAACTACCTTAGTCGGATCTAAAACCTTTCGGAAATCCAAATCTCAACCAAGAATGAATCCCATCACACCATGGCTATCTGAAAATGGCAAGGCAAGGCTAAAACCACTAACAAACCGAGAAATAACCATGCCGATGGAAACAAATGGACCAACTACACACATGCATGCCAAATCTAGCAAGGAAATCATACATGCAACTCGATACCCGCAAGTAATCGCAATATATTTTCTTGATCCAACTCTTCCTTGCTTGATCCTTGCTTTCCTTTGCTTTCTTTGTCCTTCTTTTGCTTTTCCCTGCTTTCCTTTGCTTGATTGCTTGCTTCCTCTTCTTGGTGCTCTTCTCCTCTCTGAAAACTACTTCGAAAAATAAACTGACAAAAGGCCCCAAACTTATGCTCTTATGCATTTTTATTATTGATGCCTCTAATTTCTTAATGTTTCCTCTATTTTCCTTTAATTTCCTCTCCACATGAAACATGTAACCTTTCATCTCCCTTTTCTCCCATTTTACTTTATTTTCATAAATAAATGCCAATATTGTATTTTTTCCTTTTCAAATCCTTTGAAAATGTGTTTCTCAATTTCCTTATCCATTATAAACAAGAAGTGATGCCCACTAGGATGCTTTTCCCAAAATTTATCTCAAAATATGTGTCCCATGAGCTTGGTCATATTTTTTAGTTATTAACTTTACTACCTGAAATTTTAAATTGGGGCTCCTACATAGAGGTTTTTCACATGGTATGTAAGGAAAAAAATGAGGAAAAGAATATAAGATAAAATTTTTATTTTGTATGCATTGTTGTTTTGAATTTTGACCTAAAATTGTTTTTTAGCGAGTTGTGAATGGAGAGTATTAGTATCATTTCTATTGTTGTGTCTCCGATTAATAGCGAGGAGCAAATAAGCATCATAGAAGTTTGCTAGTCCAAAAGGCGATGCTAAATCACCTTAGAGTTGAGATTTGGAGAGCCTTCGAAGATATCCTTTGGAAATAAGTAGTTTGTAGAGTCCTTTGGAGACAAATAGCTTGTATAGTCCATTTTTTATGTTGGTGTAAGAAATAGTTTTTCCCTTTCCACAGGGTTTTTTGTATTCATTGTGTCCAAAAAATTACTCTGGTGCAATGATATTTAATAGGACAAGATAAGCCTTTGCATCCCGTATGAAATAAAAACAAAATTTAACTTATTACTTCAAGAGAGGAGGAAAAAATGTCAGTTGATCTCCTTTAGTAATCTGAAATCAACCTAGACTTCCCATAAAAAAAAAAATATCTATAAATTGTAAGCAAGGTTTAGTACACATGAATTTGGATAAATATGATTGAAAGAATTGGAAACAATATATTTCCTTGATTTAAATGAATGCAAGATAGACTCAAAGATGGTTAATTTAAAAAAAAATGAATGTTCTTATAGAAGTCTATTCCCTACATGTATTGAAAATACTTACTAGTTGTGTAGCTTCAATACTTGGCCAACAAGTTCTCTCCATTGAGGGAAAAAGTCATCAAATGACGTAAATATGGGTTGTAGAAATTTTTTGAATACAACAAGCAATTGTAGCTTGACATTTGTTGGCAACAAAGAAAAAAGTTGTGAAACATTCCCAAAATTTCTTGTGCAAGATCAAACGCATAATATTCCCAAAATTCCTTGTGCAAGATCAGATGCATACTATATTAAAATATTTTCAAATGAGAGAGTTTGTCATATTGGAATAGTATAATTTTTATCGGAAAACACTAGAATTGATACATCCATGCTAGATAGTATATTTACAACCTCAAGTGGACATGGCACCTGCACCAACAACATGCGAGGTTACTCACATGCATGAAAAGATAAAATGGCATAGAGGTTTTTCACACGGTATGTAAGGATGAAAAGAGAAAATGACATAGAGGTTTTTCACACAGTATGTAAGGAAAAATATCAGGCACAAAATATAAGATGATTTTGTATTCATTGATGTTTTGAATTTTGACCTAAAATTGTTTTTTATCAAGTTGTGAAGGGAGAGTATGAATATCATTTCTCCTATTATGTCTCCTAATGATAGGTACGAGCACATAAGCACGATGTAAGTTTTCTAGTCCAAATGGTGATAATAAATCACTTTGGAGTGGATATTTGGAGAGCCTTCCAACATACCTTTGGAGCCAAATAGATTGTACTATCCATTTTTTATGCTTGTGTAAGAAATAATTTTGCACTTTCCATAGGGTTTTATGTATTTATAGTGTTGAGAAAACAATATTATGGTGCAAGAACATTTAACAGGACAACATAGGTCTTTGCGTCCTGTATGAAAGAAAAACTAACAAAATTTAACCAATTACTTCGAGAGAAGAGGAAAAAGAATAAGTTAATCTCCTTCAGTAATCTAAAATCAACCTAGAATTCCCATACAAAACAAATATCTATAAATTTTAGGCAATATTTGGTACACACGAATTTGGATAAATATGATGGAAAGTATTTTAAACAATATATTTCCTTGATTTAAACTAATTTAAATGAATGCAAGATAGACTCAAATATTGTTTATTAAAAAAAATGAATGTTCCTATAGAAGTGTATTCCCTACATATATTGAAGATACATACTACTTGTTGTAGCTTTAGTAATTAGTCAACAAGTGCTCTCCATTGAGAGAAAAATTCATCGGTAGACACAAATATAAGTTATATAAATTTGTTGAAGACAAGAGGAAATTGTAGCTTGACATTTGCTACCAACAAAGAAAACAAATTGTGCAACATTCCCAAAATTCCTTGTGAAAGATCGAATGCATACTATATTAAACGATTTACCAATGAGGGAGTCTGTCATGCTAGAATAATATGATTTTTATTGTAAAACCCTAGATTTGTCAGATCATTTCTAGGTAGTAGATTTACAACCTCAAGTGGATAGTGCACCTACACCAACAATATATGAGGTTTAGATTATTCTAAACAAACCTCAAATATCTTCATAACCGAAGAAACTAAAATGTATTTTCCACAAGACCAAAAAACCCATGTTAGCGATTAAATTTGCTTGTAAGACAACAAATCAATGTATCATCTACTACATCTCATCATGGTTGTGCCTAAGCTCTCGAAGGAATACATGTGAAAGCTTGGATTTTAAATGTGTGGGGGGATGAAAGATTGAACAAAACATAGGGTTTCTCAAGAAGAGCAAAATGCATCCATAACAAGCTTAACATCCATCCTTGAAACCTATCTATACATGATAGGAATTTCAACCAACAATTGCATTCACCTATCTATACACGATAAGCATTTCAACCAACAATTGCATGCAGAGAATTAAAGTAAGAAGAACAAAAGAAATATTCAAATTATAATATATATACATGATTTAAATTTTATAGTAATGAAAATCCCCAAGTACAGAGCTTTTAAATTTGAATATCCATTTACCTTCATGTCTGAAGAGAAATGTGTAAATTTTTTTTTTATAACATTTTCTTTGAAGATGAAAGTTCATCCATCTCAAAAAAACCTTATGGAGAGGTATATTGATGAGGTCCTCTATGTACTAGTAGATTGATTCATTAAATATATCAATAAATCTCCAAAAGGAATAGTTTCGTGGCTAACCATAGAAAAGAACTAAGCTAGTAGTAGCATAAGATAATAATTAGGTAGACCAATAGCACAAAAAGAGGAATAATAAGCTCCTTGATCCATACCTTACTATCATCAATTAGCTGTAAAAGCATTGGTGTTTTCTTCAAGTGTAAGTCCACTAGAAGTTGAATTTGCAAGTGAACAATCATATGTGGTTCAATCTTGTCTTTGAAAATATAGTAAATAGGATAAGTAAGGAATGGTAATCTTCCAAATTAAAGGTTTTCATCCTTGAAAGTAGATTCTCATCACTTGATTGGGTTTTTCACATAACTATATAAATGTTATGAATCAATGAAATCATGTCAAAACTTGTATTGCAACTCTTACCATGCACTATAAAAATTGAGTCTCATCATAACACACCTTTATATTTTCATATATGAAGGCAAGGACAAGATCATATTGTAAATACAATATAGACTTTGCAAGATAAGATAAAGGTGCAAAAACACATCAAATCAGTCAATTTCTGAAACATAAGGGCCTTTACATCTACAAAATTTGCCTGAAAGGCAAGTCCAGATAATATATGAGGTTGAAAATAGAGTCCATGTTCTTACCAATAAGATAACTAGAATGGACCTACTTTTTCAAAGAACCTAAATTTATAACGTTCACAACCTACTTCCTTGATTGAATGAAACTTTAGAAATTGTGTCCATAGAGACCTCATAGAAAGGTGAAAAAACCCTTACTTTACTCAAATATAACAATATATTATTAAGAATACACTTCCCTTAAACTAATTATAAAGCAGGTGATCTAAGGACCTGTTCCATTAAAACATCACGTAAAAGGCAAAGCCAAAGAAAGAGACTTAGATGTGTACAATATTTATGCCAAATAAAGCAACTCTAAAATTTGCAATATTAAAAAATGTAACTGAGAACCATAAACTCTTGCATTTGAGATAACATTAAAAGGAAACACTTATATATAAAGGAGGGATCAAACAAAGTAAGGAAACGATAAACTCAACAACATAACTAAATTGTTAATTTTAGTTGACATCCTTTCAACCAAATCTTATGTTCCAATATGTAATTTAAGTTGTATAGGTACAAATATACAGCTTATTTTAACTCACCTCTTCTAGATATAGATAAATCACTTGGACCAAATTTAGCTCCTCTAGCAAGTCCCCTATACAGAGATTCATTTATTCGACCTCAAATGGTAGGAGAAAGTTGCACAATTGATAATGGATACTTCAAAAGATGAAAACTCTCATTGTTCTTCTGTCAATGCGACACACTTCAAGCCTTGATGCTTTTTTCCTTGTACCCGCTTCCAAATCATTACATTTCACTTTGGATTTGAGCCATTTCGGATTAGGTCTTCTAGATTAGCTTTATTTTTTTACTTTTATAAGAGTGGCTTCACACTCCCACTACGTATCATCACTAATGTACTAAACAATAGCATTGACCTACTCTTCATCATTTGTTGTACATTAATAAACTTATCTCATCTGTAATGATCCTCTCTTTGAAATCAAAGGAATTCACACTAGTTCTATATTTTTTGAATATTTATGGCCCCTCTTTCCATTATTCTAACTAGTGGATGAACCTTGAGATATCTGCCATTTTTTCATCCCTGAAGTTGATAATTGGAGGAAAATTAAATCTAACTCTGCATGACTATGAGAATGAATATGAGGAATGAGGTGGGAATGCCCACAATAATTCATAAGCCACTCTATTCTCTCAAATTTCATGGGAAGAAATGCCCACAATCATTTACAAACCACTCTATTCTCTCACATTTCCTATGAGGCTCAACTTTTTGATTTGGAGCCACTCCTAATTGAAGCTACATGGAATAATAAGAGATGGATTTTTTAGGCAACTGGATCACTAGAAAACTAATGTGTATATATGTGGAGACTCTAATAACATCCCAATATTGTTGGAGATGGTTTTCTATCATCAAAACCATCCAAGACCTTTCAAATCAAACTCACATCAGCTGGGTTATAAAGAATTTTGCAAATTGATAAGGAGACATTGAGTGCAATATGATACAAATTCAGAAAAGTGGGCCATTGGGCAGTTTCACAAGAAGCTTTAAAGAAATGGAAACATGGTAAAATGTAGCTTTACGCACTTACAAATTTCTTACAAATTTCGTAGTTATCGCGCTCATGCATAGTATCACACATTCCATAACGCAAAGTCAGTCTTCAAGATAGCAAGAAAAGTGAATGTAATCTTTACATTAAATTCCCACAATTATTTCACCATCCAATGCACCCCATGTTCACACAAAATGGCGAGGATTCTATGACTATATTCATTAATTAAAACATGCATCCTCTTTAACCCATCAACGCATGATCATTGACACTTTATTTTGCCTAAAATTCAAAGGAAAAAGCATGAAGATTTAAAGAAAGAGAACATGGAGGATGAATGTTTAGTTAAAGTTCAAAAATATACAAGATGCAGAAATTTTGGTTTGAATGTTAGGCTGATGAATCAAATTTAAAGTCGTGCATAATAAAAGTAGAACAATATAGTAAAACACTCATCGTCTGCCTCCGGAACTATTGTCTCAGGGCCACATATATATCATAAGACCTTGTGGGTACTAGTCATGGAAAGACATAAAAGTAAGAAGCCTAAAATGTGTTGATGAAAGTGGAATGGAGCCCTAGCCCATGCACAAATATCAGAATCGATGCAATCTTTTTGGTACATATCTACTTGGAAGATTGTTAGGGCCCTATACTACTAGTGTAACCCCTTATTGTTATTAGTACAACCCACTTATTATATTGATGTACCCACATAGTGCCCATACTGTTACTATTGTGCCCCATAGAAGCCCACTATTGTTATTATTGTGCCTTTACATTATTATTGTTATGTCGGCTCTGATTATGTTATGACCCCTTAGACTCCTATATATAGAAAGGAGGTCTTTTCATTTGTATCATCCAAGAATTGTTCATTTATGTAATGTAAAGGAGTTGCCCCCTCGAACAGGCTGAATTTTAAGGCGTTGATTTATCTTTTCTATCTTTTTCTTGAGTTGGATTCATAACATTTGGTATCAGAGCTTTGGATTCTAAGGTTTCGCTGCTCCAAACAGATCATCGTGGCATTTTCGCTATAACTTTTTTTCTGCGATGTTTCAAAAGCTAAAAAAAAATCCCATTTGAGAAGAAATCATGCTGAACCTCGGGTCCAAATTTCAGAGCTTTTTGCACTATATTTGCGGAGATATGATTTGAGGAAGTTGGTCTTTTTGTAGACCCTTGAATTACATTCCAAACAGGTGACCTGGGGAAAATCGTCATAACTTTCTCTTTGAGCATCAGATTGAAATTTCGTAAGAAGGTACATAAAGAGGACAGACTGTAGTTTCTTGAAGATATTTTCAGAGCCAAAGGTCGAAATAGTGACTCGTGGCACGTCGTACAAGTTCACTCTACTGAACTAGTCTATAATCAAGTCACTATGGGAGATTGTGCATAACTCCTCCTTCGAGAATCCAATTTGGATCAGACTAGTGGCATTGGAAAGAGGAGATAGAGGGCTACTGCGGGTCACAATTTCAGAACTTAAAGATCTGAAAGTACATAGTTACAGTCGTTTCAAGGTCGAGCTCCTAAAATCAAGAAAAAGCAAGATGAGGAAGTTTGATGGCAAGGATCTGGTAAATTGGATACTTCAGATGGAGCAATATTTTGATCTACATGGTGTACCACTGTTACAAAAGGTATGTATTGCATCTTCATATTTAGAACTAGATCAATTTTTATGGTATGAAGGACTTTGTTCTCGTAAACAACTTGTTACGTGGTCAATTTTCACGGAGAAAACGATAGCACATTATGAGGATACAAAGAGCAACACCTTCTTTAGAGCAACACCACAACAATTGGATAGAGTAAAAGGGCTTTGTGACATAGAGGAAGGCAAAATGATAGAAACCAGGAAGCATACCTCTCACAACTATAAAGATGTAAGTGTTGTTTCTCCTAGCCTTCCACATCCTACAAGGGTTACACCACAACAATTGGAAGAAAAAAGAGAAAAAGGGCTTTGTTACAATTGTGATAGCAAATGCACTAAAGGTCATAAGTGTGCTGAGAAGAAATTATTTTACATAGATTATGAAGAAGAGGAAGAAAAGGATCAAGAAACATCAAAAGAAGAGGATACACGCCAGGACCCCACCCCAGAGAAAGAAGAAATGAATCAGACCATATCTTGTAAAGCATTGGCAAGAATTACCACTCCTCAAACTCTCAAGATAGAAGGACATATCAAGAAGAAAAAGGTGCAAGAAGTGAAAGATCACATCAAGAAAGAAGAAATGAATCCAACCATATCTTGTAATTCATTGGTCGAAATTACGACTCCTCAAACTATCAAGATAGAAGGACATATCAAGAAGAAAAATGTTCAAGAAGTGAAAGATCACATCGAGCATCAAGAAATGAATCCGACCATATCTTGTAAAGGATTGGAAGAAATTACCACTCCCAAAACTCTAGAGATAGAAGGACATATCAAGAAGAAAAAGGTTCAAGCAGTGAAAGATCTTATCGAGCATCAACAACAAGTTCTCCAACTTTTAAAGGATAACGCCACTTCGGTGCAAAATCAAACGAAACAACAGGTAGATCAACATCATAGTGAAAAAATGTTTTGATGTAGGTGATTGGGTATTTTTACTGCTACATCTCAAGCAAGCTATTTATGAGAAGGAACTGTTGGCAATACTACATGCACTTAAAAAATGGCGACCTTACCGAATGGGAAGACTCTTCAAGGATGAGGATGTGGAAGCATTGTTTTGTGCTATTTCTATTATCCAAACAGATTAGATAAGCAAATCAATGGATGAATGGAAGAAGGACAAAGAAGTATGGCCACTTATTCAAAAGTTGCAAAAGATCCCAATTCAAACAATATTGCCAAAAATTGAAGAGGAAGGAAAAATCATATTGGAACCTGGAGCAGTCACAGAAACAAGAACCCGACAGCTACGAAATCGATCAATTGCAGAGTATCTCATAAGGTGGAAGAACTTACTAGCTGAATATTCCACATGGGAGGACAATGATTTTATACAGAAGCATCAAGAACTACTCAAGCGTTGAGGACAACGCTTTTTGAAGGAGAGGGGCATGTTAGGCC
>APFE031643153.1:40812-53688 GCA_000404065.3 Pinus taeda | reverse complement strand
AACCCCTTATTGTTATTAGTACAACCCACTTATTATATTGATGTACCCACATAGTGCCCATATTGTTACTATTGTGCCTCATAGAAGCCCACTATTGTTATTATTGTGCCCTTACATTATTATTGTTATGACGGCTCTGATTATGTTATGACACCTTAGACTCCTATATATAGAAAGAAGGTCTTTTCATTTGTATCATCCAAGAATTGTTCATTTATGTAATGTAAATGAGGTTGGCCCCTCGAAGAGACTGAATTCTAAAGCGTTGATCTATCTTTTCTATCTTTTTCTTGAGTTGGTTTCATAACAAGGATCTAAAAAATTTGACATCAAATCCAATTTTGGGTTAGTGGATCCATAACAGAGAAATCCCCATCTCATAATGTGCCTGTGCAAGACGATGTGCAAGACGGATGAATGAAAATCAATAGGAATATATTTGATTTGATTGTGTTTCCATCTTTTAATTTCCGAGGCTATTATTTCAAACATAACTAAGGCAACCACAACAGTTGCATATTGATAAATTAACACATTTTTGAGAAATTACTTGCAGGAGCCACATTAAATTAGAATCACAGGTTGAATGCATAATTGAAGGTAGAAGAATGCAAACGTTTTTTTTCGCAGATAAACCCCTCGCCGAAGGTTGAAAAAACAAGTCATAGACTGTGCAAATAAGATAAATATGCAAGTCTATTGATGCACAGTCCATATTGCGATATAAATATACAAGCCAACCAACTCATGTATATCAAACATTCTATTGAAATATTAATCTAATACCATTATAATGCACAGGCATATAAAGAGAAATTGTGAAGGCATAGAAATCGAATTGAAGCTGCAAGAAGCAACATTTTTTTACATTAAACTCATGCATAATGGAAGTAGAACAATATATTAAAATATTCATCTTCCGCCTCTGGAATGACTGTCCCATGCCCGCATATATAACATCAGACATTGTGGGTAATGTCCATGGAAAAACATAAAAGTAAGCAGGCTACAATGTGTTGATCAAAGTGGAGTGGAGCCCGAGTCGACGTCAAGATATCATAATGGATGAAATTTTGTTGGTACAGATCTGCTTGCCAGAGAAAGGGATCTAAAGAGATTTGACATCAGATCTTTTTTGGGTATGTGGATCTATAACTTGCATGGTTCTAAATATTACAAGACAGAAATGTGTCACACCATAGACACCTGGCATTAGAAAGGGTGACTAATACGTAACAATCTGGCCAACTTTTTGCATATTGAAAGGTAACAAGAAGCCAAAAGGAAGACCCTTATGCAATTCACGACCCGGGAGCATATAAAATGATTAAGTTGCCGTTTGGTAGAGATGCCAAGTGGAATGAAGCACATGCAAGCCAGGGCCAAAGGACGACCATCAAATATATACATGTAGAGATCATGATATCATCCCATTTTTTTCAGAGATCATGACATCATCCCATTTTTTTCAAATGTTTGATGGCGAAAGTTTCAAAGGATCCAGTTGCTACTTAACTCTGCAACCAACTTTTGGATGATATTTGTAGGATATATGTAAGAGTCTATTGGATTTCGCCTTGCAATTTTTGGGATACTGGTAGAGTTTATGCATTCGGCCCTACAATTCCAGAGCAGAGATTAAGATATCATATGATTTTGGTGAAATGTTTGATGGCAACAGTTTCAAAGGACGCAGGTAGATAGATTCCAACTACTACTCAACTCTGCAAGCAATATTTGAATAAAATTTTCAGGATATTTGGTAGAATTTGCTAGATTCACCCTGGAATTTGTGGGATATTTGTAGAGTTCACACATTTCCCCCAAAATCCTAGAGTTTTGTGGGTTTGGCTTAACTTATGAGAGTATTTCTAGAGTATCTTCTCCCCTTCATTTGAGTCAAATTTATAAATTGCAAGGCTTAAATTTTCTAGGTGTTTTTTTGGGCACAGACAACCTACTTACTATATTCTGAAAGCTCTGAAATGAAACTATCGAAACCTTTCCACTTGGATTTTGTGAAATTTACCACTCTTCCTATTGAAACAGTAGTAGGTATGTGTTAAAAGACTACATGCTACAATACTTTTATCATGATCTAGTATAGATAAGTTACCTGATGTATTTTGAAAGAAAACTTTTGAAATCCCTCAGGTTCGATTGTATTCCATGTTAAATACTCTTGAAATCATCCACATTTGATTGTCTTCTAGGTTAAATGTTCTCATAATTTTTTAGGTTGTCCTTGCAAGTTAAATGTTCACCCTTTTTATATTATATATTGGCAGTAGAAGTCCACCCAACTACCTCAAACTCCAGTGAACTCCACCGTGGATTGTCCTTGCAAGTTCAATGTTTACCCCTTCTGTAGTATATATTGGTGGTGGAAGTACACCCAACTATCTCGATCTCTTGCGAACTCCACCAACGCAGGAGGAAACACACCGTAGGAAAAATGATCGGAGGAATAAAATAAACGGAGAAAATGAATAAAGTGAATTGAATGAAGGGCATGTGAATCGAACAGAACAACCAGCGCAATGTAGGAGGAAATGCATTGCATGAAAAATTAACCAGCGCAATGTAGGAGGAAATGCAATGCAGGAAAAATTAATGGAGAAATTGAAGGAAAATAATGAAGGGCATGCAAATCTAACAGAACATCCAACACACCATAGGCAAAAATAAATGAAATTTAATAACGCAACACAGGCATAAATAAATTGAGAATCTGAGTAGAGAAGCAACATTATTTGCTCCATGCCTATTCAATGTGCAAACAGGCGGCGACGGGGCGGTAAATTGTGTGGGCGATACAGGGTGGGGTGTATAACAATATGCATGTATCAATTATGCATAGATTGTTGGAATCTATGAATCTCTTGCGCAAAGGTTACATGAGCGAGCCCACTAACTGTCAATAGTAAGCCAGGTTGTAGTTTTTAATTGGACTGAGGAGGACTAAAATGGAGGCCTCATATTGGATGGAGTGAGTGAAAAATGGTTGCGCAACCACAAGCCCGCATAGGAAACCGCTATCGACATAATAATATAGTTTATAATTTAATAAATTTAATTGAATATTATTTGTTTTTAATATTATACAATTACAATTATGTAATTTTTAACTTTGAATTAAATATTAATTTTCAAACTTTTTATATAAGTGTCAAGTACTATAGTGGGCTATATTTACTAACATTTATTTGTTGTCAATCTAGGTAGGTAAACATTTATTTGTCAATTTAGGTAGGTAAATTATGAGGTGAAACACAATATGTGCAAACTGGCTACCTAGGTGTTTTCCTATTTAGAAATAAAGCACAAACCAAGTACACATAAATCTTAGAGTTTATTACAACCTAAAATTGTTTTCATAATTCTAAATTACTTTAGAATTACTTAGGTACACTATGAGGTGAAACACAATATGTGCAAACTGGCTACTTAAGGTGTTTTAAAGCACAAACCAAGTACACATAAATCTTAGAGTTTATTACAGCCTAAAATTGTTTTCATAATTTTAAATTCAATTATAATTTAACTTTCTTAGAATAAGATAAGATTGTATAATTTAACCTTCTTAGAATAAGATAAGATTGTAGATTTTAACATAGACATTAAACTTTCACACTAAATATGCTTTTTCTGAAATCATAGTTATCTGGTCAAAATTGCACTAAATATGCTTTTTTCTGAAATCATAGTTATCTGGAAACTTGAGACATTACAAGAATATGGAAACTTGTTTTACCACTATCTCTCAAACCACAAATTGGTTTTCAATGAAACTTTATGAGGTAGTTGGTATCAATTATATTCTTATCCATGCCAAAACTGGCAACCAACAAATGCACATTTTTTGAGAAAAATAAAAAATGGATATATGTAACAGTAACTGATTTTTTACAAAATATGCATCGGTTTGATTGATTTTTTTTTGTGTTAATTAACTTTAGTATAGTGCATTTTTCTACCAAACTTCAAACTTCACTACCATCTGATGCACGAATCTCATGAAAAATGCAAAATGGTTGAAGGCAACAGTGGCCATTTAAAAAAAATCAGAATTGACTGAAATTTGGTGTGTTTATTCAACATACCTTGATGCATTTGTGATCCAAATTTCATGGTGATCTAATCCACAATTTATGATATATTGGAAAATCAAGTTCTGCTTTGTATATGAAGAAAATGGAATTAATTATAGCTTTCACTAAGAGCTTGATTTGACTTTGTGCAACCTAGGTTTGATATAAACATCACATAACCATATTGATGGGTCTAGGAAGAAAATTTCATAATTTCATATTGATGGGTCATAATTTCATATGGAGTTGTGCAAATATGCCAACCTTGGAATTCAATGCAAAAATTCACCCTTTAGTTACAAGAATTTTTTGTATATCACCTATGTTGATTCAACACCATGCCCTTTTAAAGATGGAAAAATTCATGTATATGTTGATTTTATCATTTATTTTGCTCAGTCTTCAATTTTGAATGTTCTTGTAAGAATAATTTTCTTCTTAGGAATATATGTTTTTGATGTCGAACCAGAAGAAAATTCACGCAAAAATCACTCCTCCACACTTGATTTACATGTCCTCATGCAAATGAAATAGGATGTCATGTGGTGCATTTGAAACTATAAAATCATTTTGGAATTACAGAATGCTAAGACGAATCCTTCACCCAATCTATCCATGGATTACATTCACCAAATATGAAAAAAGTACAGTGAATTGTTGAAATGGCTGCACACATTGTTGTTATGCAATGCCTCTTTTTCTTTAAAGCTATAAAAGGACATACTTATAAAACTTTAAAAGCTACTATTATGCTTGAATGTCATGCCCCTTTAAAGCTAAAGAAAAGGACACGCTTATAAAATCTTCGAAACTACAAGAAAAGTGGTGAACAGGGGGAACAAAATGACATTCCTTTTTGTAAGCAAGAAACTAAGAAATTTATTTTTTAGAGCTAAAAATATCATTGTATCTAACTACCACTATCTCATGGATTTTTATCGAGCCTGGTTTAGCTCATGCTGGTCGATGTTCTTTAGTTTTAGAGAGAATGAAAAAATTAAAGAAGACTCAAATACTATCCTGTGGATTTTTCTCAAGCCTAGGATGGTTGATGCTCGCTGGTGTTTTCAATTTTAAAGAGTCTGAAAAAACTTAAAGAAAACTCTAGGGTGGTTCCTTTCCCATAGATAATCTACCAAGACTAGATATATAGATAAACCTATGCTTGGTAGATGTTCCTCTCATAGTTTATTGAGCACAAGAAGGAACAAAGTAAGCTCAAGTTATTAATTAAACAAATTTATTTATTTATTTCACTATACTAACCTAGTCTACTGAAAATAGGAAAATATATTCAAGTGTATGCATATTTCCAGTGCAACCATCTACAAATCAAGGTCACTAAAGTGTTCATACCCAGTGTTAAAAATAATGCTTTAATAAATACCTACATGTGAAGAATTAGTTTCTCACATTATTTGGATGCCAAGAAGTGTTGAAGAATGGAGGAATTATGTGGCCTAATGACTATTTGGAACCAATATTCCATGTTGTCTTGATTTTCTTGGTTTTTTTCTTGGCTTCTTGGTTCAATATCTTCCTTTTTCATGCCAAGAAGATCTTCTGAAATATACTCTTCATTCATAGAATCTGGTGTCAGGAAAGCAAGAAACTCTTCAATCTCAGGTACCAGCATTTTCTCTTCATTAGTTAGTGTCCATGATTCTTAGGCTTCTTCTATAGATTTTCAAGGATAACTGGTAATCCTTTTAGATCTTCTCCCTGTATTTGTTCATGGATTTTCTGCTCTTTTTGAAAACCAAATCTATCTCTAGTTATAGTTCTCACATTGGAACACGGATTTAAGAAATTCCTTGTAGTGATGAGCCCTTCTTTGTTCAAAAAATTATTTAGCATCTTCGTTTTTCTAGTTGATAGTTTCTGTCTCACACATGGATTAGTACATGGGGGTTTTTTCAATTCGATCTATTAGAATTCTTCCTCTACCTTTATGTGTTCAAATGAATCTACCTATATTATCTCTTAACCTCTACATACATTATTTAACAAAATTGGATTTGTAGAACACACAATGGTGGTGGCGTAGGTTCTTACCTCCCATCTTATATTACTACTCCCCCATATTAATTTTTTTTATACTGTAAGGCAGAGTAAAGAGAATTGATAAATGTTTTCTATGTTTAACAAAACAAGCTAAATTCCTAGGCACCAGTTCATTACACCTCCCTAGCAACGACGCCAAAATGTCAAGTAATATAGTGGGCTATATTTATCAACATTTATTTGTCAACCTAGGGTAGGTAAACTATGAGATGAAACACAATATGTGCAAACTGGATACCTAGTTGTTTTCCTATACAGAAATAAAGCACAAACTAAGTACGTGTAAATATTAGAGTTGATTCTAGCTTAAAATTATGAAATTCAATTATTTACCTTGTTGGAATAAGATTGCAGATACATTACACTTTCATAGTAAATTATCTTTCTGAAATCATAGTTATTTGGTCAAAAATGGTTTGAGAATGTAATGAAAAAGAACTCTAAATGAAATCAATGTTCTAAGTTTATAAGAAAATTCATACCAATTTAATGACAATCACTCTTAAATTCAAAACTCAAATCTGCTAATCATGATTTCAATCATTAACTTAAGCATTATTGACTCTAACTAATTATAATAAATATCTTTAAATCACAATAATAGTCAATTTATGATAAATCTTGTCTTTTACCCACGTTTTGACATCAAAGCTATATTATTACAGCAAAACAGAGTATTAATTACAAGAAATTTTGTGGGATTACAAGATCACTACACGAGAATTACAATGAATTATGTGTAATTATAAAATCACTACAAGAAAATTATAGGAATTTACGTATTGTGTGTTAATTGATGAAAATGACTATGGAGTGAATTTAAACATGATTAATCATTTCTAAATCAATTAAAATCAAATACAAAACACATACTAGGGGGCTATTGGAATATGATGTGAAAACTAGTTAGAAGCTTTAGAAAAACAATACATTATGTCACAAAAGAAGCCTTTGTATTACAACAACTTCAATCCATAGTACAAATAACAGTCCTTGCTCAAAATAAGCATATGAAAATTAATGTTCGACTAACTCCTTCCTCTCTTCAAGAGGATTGATTTATACATAAATGATCAATCTGAAACGATAGAATTGTATTCGATCAAGAGTTCAAATTATTTAGTCAAATATAATATCACAAATGGATTGTAGTGATTTGATATGATGTTGTATAATCTTCCTTAATCTTCTTTGAATTCAAATCCTGATCCTCAAGCCTTGATATTTGAATTCAAGTTGTTGGACACAAAATTGTTGATTATTCTAACTAATTACAAGAATTTTTGAATTTACTTGAGGAATTGCCAAGTAGACACCTTGTGTTGACCAGTCATTGAAAAGAAGGCTAGATAGGTATTTATCAATTAGATGAACATTTTGAATGCATTCCAAGTGTCAAAACCAGATTGGCTGACATGGAATCCCATAGATCTTGGAAGAATTACAACAATTCTGCATTTGCTGATTTTTTGTAATTACAAGAATTTTTGTAGATTGTTATTTTGTAAATTAGTACATGAATAAATGCTCCTAATAAATATTTATATATTAAAAAGAGAAGATTTTTCTTATGAAATATAATTACTTTTATTTTAACCTTTTCATGCCATTAACCTCACAAAATTGATAAAATGGAAGAATTTTGGTTTAAAACCGAGGATAGAAAACGTGGAATAAGGTGGTTAAAAGTACCAAAATCTGTACCCACAATAATATTAAGCAATAAGAATAAGGTTAAATGTTATTCTAAAATATATATATTTTTGAGTGCATTATGTAGTTGGCGTATTATATTAAATCAAAATATATTATATACTATATGTTTTTGCGTGACCTAGTTTGTCACTAGGAAACCAAATTAGTTACATATCAAAATTAACTTTATCCATTAAAATGGTCTAAAGTTGGAATAGAAATTGTAACTATACCGGAAACTAAAATTTACTATAACTAGCTTTGACAAATATAAATCATATATTATCAATGGATAAACTAAAAACGAAACTAAACATAGCATCATATTTTGACAACATAACCATTAATGTAGAAGGGGTATCCAATTGAAACTATAATTAGCTTTTACAAATATAAATATTATCAATGGATAAACTAAAAGAGAAACTAAACATAGCATCATATTTTGACAATATAACCATTCATTTAGAAGGGGTATCCAATTGAATGGTTATGGGTGGACTGATATTTTCCTTCGAGTTAGTAAACTCCAAATTCATTAAAGCATGAGCTATCTTTGTCACCTTCCAATCCAACTTCCTCTTCTAGCTTTGAGTCTTTAAACCCAAGCAGAGAAGGATCTCCTGTTGCTCTTCATATTGTTCCATTGGGACTCTTCCCATTGTGGTTTTAATTTGCTAGCAAATACTCTTCCCATTATGGTTTTAATTTGCTAGCAAATATGAATTTCTTGTATGCATTTCGTGGTTCTTGTCCTTGTAGTCCCCATGTCGGGTATCCAATTGCCCACCTCTATAATGACTTGTTCAACATGAACTTATGGTCCATTCGATCGTTTTCCTCTACCTTTTCAATTTTCTTGCTCGATAGCTGGGGGAAGGGTATTGTTGTGATAGATATTGGTAGAGATTTTAGCTAGTAATCAAGCCCATTAAACTAGATTCAAGTTGTGATCCACCCTCCACAAGCATGGGATGATACCATTAAGGATTGAGTTGAGGGAGAGAGAATGCTCAAAGAAAAGTTATTATCATAATTAGGAAATGACATGTAAAACAAAAACAAAAACAACAACGAGGATTGTGAGAGCACATGGTATAAAAGTGGTGGACTAATAGTGGCTTGAAACTCTATAGGAGCTCGTTCCTCTCATTTTCTTGCACTATCTCTAGAATTCTCACCCAGCCTCTCTGGAAATCAAAATTCTCACAAGCATACCAATTGTAGGCATGATGAGCCAATACCCCTCTGGTCTTATGATTTTCCTCTTCCTAAATTGAAATTAATTGCTCATTCTCTCCGTGCAACAGTCTTGAATGCAGGAAGGTGGTGGATTTGGTTGTGGCAACTACACCTTCACAATAATCCAAGCTAAACATATACCAAGTGGAGGGAAATGGCCCCTCATTTACATTATCTATATCACAGGTTATCCTCCAAATTAATGCTCACTTTATACACCTACTTTGAGGAATAAAATACACATTTTTATTAAAATGTAGGTGATAAAACATGTTGTTATTTCCAAACATTGTTTAATTTGAGATCATCTTAAATTTTTGAATTCAAACTTCTGTGATCCACATTATGAATGTTGAGAGATCTTTCGGTAAAAATCACATAAAGAAACTTTAAGTAGAGGCATTTAGAAGGCATTTAGAACCATGTTCATCTTCATGACAAGATGAAGAACCATATCATGGAATTAGATTAAATAGATGAAGGGAGATGTTTTCTAGCCATTAGAATATAACAACTAGTTTTGACTAAAAGATTATCATTAATTAATAAACTTTTTTTTTTAATTAAAATGAAGTTATAGATGGAAGTTAGTTGTAAATAAAGAATTAGTAACAAACTAGGTCTATAGGTCTATCTTGACTCGGGATTTACCAAGGGTTGAGAGGGATCAAATTTATTTTTACTCTAAAATAGGTATGGATCTAGGTTGGTTTATGTAATTAATTATAATTATTAATTTTATGTTTTCTTTTTGTATTTTAATTTTATGAAATTTCACCTCGTCAAAATGTTTTGTTGATAATTATAATTATTTTTTATTTTATTTTATTTGATGTTTAATTTATTTTATTTTACTTTTACAGGTTCAAAGTATTTACAGGACATTACATTACAACATTTCCATACTGGGTTGGAGAAGGCCTGTCCACGTAATGATCGATGGAGAGGGATCAATTTTTTTACTCTAAAAAGCATTTGCATATAGAGATCCTAGATCCGTCTTAACTCTCGATCTACCACACATCGAGAGGGATCATTTTTTTTTTTTACTTTAAAAGGCATTTGCATGTCAAGAGATTTGATTCCGATCATAGATCCATCTTAACTCTAGATCTACCAGACATCGAGAGGGATCAATTTTTTTCACTGTAAAAGGCATTTGCATGTCAAGAGATTTGATTCTTCTCAACATATTGGAGTTAGGATGGATCTAGGCTGGTTAAATTTTCTCCTTTAAATAGGCTAGATTCCACATGAATATCGTGGGTCAATACCTTGGGTTCTCATAAACATGGAGCTCAAAAATCATCGATAACTTGACCAAGCCAAGTTTACCATATTATTTTAGTTCAAAGCTATTTTTATTTTAAGGTAGAGTAATTTTTATTTTAGTTTGACTCAGAAGTAAAATTTACACGACATTATGTTACATTAGAACATCTCTACCATACTGGGATGGAGAGACATTACATTACATTAGAACATATTTACCATACTGGGTTGGATTCAGTGCAATAAATTAAAAACTCCCTTATAAATCACTATTTTAAATAAATAAATTTTGGGAGAAATTTTGTGTGGAGGATTTCTAATCATGTCTAATGTTTTGGGTGGACACTCCCCCCATCCTCAGGGACATGAGAATTGAATGATCATAAGAGTGTTGTGTGTCCGCCCTTGAATGATCACAAGGGTGTTGTGTATCCACCCTATCGTCACAGATCTGAGAATTGAATGATCACAAGAGTGTTGTGAATCCTTTAATGGAAGGAAGTTGATGGATTAGCCATTAAAGTTTAATATTAAAATAATAAAAGTAATGCTAAAGAAAAATAATAATATAATGTTAAAAGAAAAGAAATCAGAGGGAAAAAGGGGAGACTAAATACATAAAAATAATTATTTGTTAAGAGAAAAGTCAATTGATTGAAATAAATAATTAAATAAAGGAAATTACAAATAAAGGAATGTGAGGACTATATTAAAATAGATAACATGGGGAGGGTAGGGTTAAGAGGAAATTAAGGGGACAAGGGAAAAAAATTAGAAATAATTAACAAAAGAAAACTTAATTAATCAATTAAACTAGCCTAATTATGAAGGTATATAAATGTAAAATGTGAAAATATCTATAACATTGTAGGGATATTATAATATGAATAGATACATTGGATTACAAACAAAATGTATAAATTAACTATAAGAGTAAAATATTTTAATTTGAGATTATAAGGATAGAATATTAGAGGAAGCGGGGGGTGCGGGGAGAAGGGAGAGAGAGAAAGGCGAATAGGGAATAAAAGAGGAGAGAGAGAATGAGAGGGGTGGGGGGAGGAGGCGGGACTAATGGGCCAAATGGTGGATAAATGAATGCCAAGATTGACTTAATTTATAGTCATCTTCTCCATTCAAGTTTTGCAAGTACTTCTCTATTTCAAGTACTTCTCTATTATGGAGTTGTAAAATGGAACAGATGCGAGAATTTTGGTTTGATCAAAGCAGATCAAATGTTTTGAATTAAAAAAGTGCTCATCTATGGCAGACTTCGATAGTTGTAGATATTTGGTATTGGTAATATGTTCTTTAATGTGAGCTTTGAAGGGACAACCAATATGGCCAATGCATGATTTTCCACATGAACATGGAATCTGGTAAACCCCTAAAATCAACATGGGGTCAAACTTGTCTTTAGCTTACCGAAAAGTTTGGTTCAAATATTTATGGGGTTTAGAAATGGTCTTAATGTTCATTTTCAGCAAGATTTTTGCAATAAGGTCACTGGTTCATTTTACGTAAGGGAGAGAGACTTGGCCATAAGGAGGAGAGGAAAGAAGTTTAATGGACTTGGGATTAGAATTACCGTTTTGAATGCTTTATTGATCTGAGAAGAGGAAGAGCCATTAGTTCTAAAAGCTTGGAACATGTGGGCGTTTTTGGAGGGAAGGAATTGGCGAGTGGAAATTTTAAGGGCTTGGGAGATGAGGGTTTTAAGAAAGCCAAATTTTTGGGATGGGTGGTGGTGGGAATGGGCATGAAGATAACGATCAATGTTGGTCTTTTTTTTGTAAACTTGATGGGTTAGGGAAGCATCGGGAAACTGGGTGATTAGGACATTTAAGAAAGGAATATAATTATTAGATTCAATTTTCATGGTAAATTGAATATGAGGGAAACGTTATTGACATGGGAGAGAAAGGCATCCGAAGGTCTACCATGTTTCCAAATGACAAAAGTATCATTGAAAAACAACCAACGTTTAGGTTTTAGATGCCAAGAGTCCATAGCTTTGGCCTCAAAGTATTTTATAAAGATGTTAGCCACAATAGGCGAAAGAGATGAACCCATTGGGGTACCTTCAGTTCGCTCATAAATGGTTGCTTTGAAAGAAAGGAAGGTTGATGAGAGGTAGAGTTTAACCAAGTTAAGGGTTTCTAAATCAACAATTTTAGAAATTAGATCAATTGCTTTAGGAACAGATATTGTAGTAATAATAGATACAACATCAAAGCTAACGATCATTGACATGGATTTCTTTAGTCTTACAGATGACATCAGATGAATCTTTAATGAAACTAGGAGTGGACCCAACAAATTATTGAAGCTTAGAGACAAGATATCGACCCATAGTGTGGATGGGAGCTCTTATGACACTAACTATAAGTCTAAAAGGGACTCAAAGTTTATGAATTTTTGGTTGGCCATCAATTCTAGAAGTTTAAATGTATAGAAAATAAAATATTGTTAAATAAAAACATCAATAAAATATCATATAATTATATTAAAA
>APFE031643153.1:7498-22266 GCA_000404065.3 Pinus taeda | reverse complement strand
ATAATCAATGAAGGAAGATTACAATTATAGGAATTTGCAGCATAACGTCCTCCAACTCCTATTTCTTCAATCTCTCTCTCAACAATATCTTGGTAGCATAAGAATACATGAATTTTGATCCCTTTCTCAATGGCCAAGCCTCCTATATATAGGCAAGTGAATACTATGAAGATTACCAAATTCTTCCTTAGTTCAAATTGGGAAAAATCTCTGGGGTGGATGGTGTTTCCTCATGTTTTAATGTTTTATCCTACTTTATGGTCCTTTAAAGCTTTTAACCACTTCTAATTGTTTTATTGCTTTGGAAAAAGATGTAGATGAGGATAAAGCGATCACATTCCACCATATGAGTTTCTTTAAGTGAATAAGAGTGTCAAAGTGAGTTAACTTTAGTGTTTTTCTTTGTGACTGAATGAGAATTTGGTAGCACAAGTTAGATGAAGAAACATAGTGTTATAGAGTAAGATAACATGGTCCTCATGGTACATAACTTGTGTTATAGTCTTTAATAAGCTAGAAAAAGGGGGTGTAAAGGGGTGTATTTCAACCAAAATCATAGTATTCTCCTCTAAACTGATAAGGAGGTATTTTCAGGTATAAAAAATACCCCCTAAAGTGTAAGGTCAGAGAAGAATGCGATGGAAAAAATACTTTATAAAAAAACCAAGGAGAGAGAGTTTTAGAGCATCAAAATGGAAGGAGGCCTACAAACAACATCAATCATATGCCATATATAAATCATGTCCTGAGCCAGGAATTCCCATGCTCAGTAGCTAGAACAATACACTATGGATCCATGTAGAAGATGAGAGATCATGTGCACCAGTAAGTACAATGTGGAACTATGTCGCAGTGTAGTCAAAATGAGATAACTTGTCTCCAGAAACAAAATACAAAATTCATGAGAGGAAATAAGGCTATGTGATGTAATACTCTTCCCAAAGTCTTCATCATTGTCCCGAAATAGCATAATTTTGCACATGTGAATAAATGGTTTGATTTTGAACATGTGAGAAATCCTTTAATTATCGTTCAATGATGAAAATCGTTAATAGACACGAGGATGGCCACTGATAAGGATGATGTTCTCCAAGATGCGTAGTACATTCTAGTGAGTGTGAATAAAGGATTTGACATCAAACACTCATAGAATCATTCAATTTGGAGCCAATAATGAAATTCTCCAATCAAATGCATGGACCCCGGCCAGTGAAGACTGCAAGCTCTAGGGTATTGTGAGGTTTTTCAATTTGCTTCCTAGATAATGCATTGAATTTGATAGGAATGTATTTATCAATGGTAGGAAATAAGGAGTCCTACATCAATTGATGTGAAATGGGACGAAATGATCAAATTTGAAGATAATATAGAACAATAGGATGAACTGACTCAAGGAAATAAAGCATATGAGAAAATCGTTTATAAGGTCAACAGACAATAGACGATACAAAACCAAGGAGACCAAGTAACATAGACTTAATAACACCAAAAAGAGTAGTATACAAGGATGCAAGGACATTAGGGTATCAAGGAAAAACTCATAACATGGTAGGGTTCAAACATAAGTTGACAGAATATGAATATGATGGATAAGTGCCATGTTCAAGGGATGTATAGTAGATTGTTGCCATAAAAATCTTGATTGATATAGATAGCAATGTACGTTCTTTATTCCATGTTTTTCCCAATCTACTTAGGTTTAATGAGTCCATAAAGGGTAAAATTGGCAGTCTTTTCAAATTTAGAGAGTCTGAACATAGCTTAAAGAAGACTCCAAAGGGGTGTCTTTGTCATCGTTGATGACCAGGTGCAACAAATGGTTAATAGTATACCCAGGTCAATTCCTTTTCTATAATTAGTCCATTGAGTCCAGATAAAGTAAACTTGATATTCTTTGTAAAGTTTGACATGCGTTAGATGAAGAAAACTCATGGTATCTTTTTCAATTTAGGGAGAAAGAAAAATATACAAAAAGAATGGCTCAAAATATGCTTCGTAGGATTTTTATGAGCTGGAAGAAGATAACTCAGGTTTTTTTAGTTTCATGAGCAATAAAAATTCCCTAAAAATAAATCTCGCTTAAGGTCTATAACGTCAATTCTACAAAAATCCACGTAAAACTGCATTAGAACATGTTAAACATATTGTAAAATACTCATCGGGATTGATTCTTCAAAAAATAAGGAAAAATTGCTTAAACTTAGCAAAACCTAGGATTTAGGAATAACTCCAATGTCTATAACTATTTGCACCAATTTAGTTGAGCTCCTTATTTGCACCAATTTAGTTGGTGACAACTATTTGGAGAGAAAAAATAAGTATATCTTCCGAAGCTAAATGCACACAATCTGGGCCACCGTTTCGACTCTTGTTAGTTACAGGTAAGAGTTAAAGCCTTGTTATTTCATTTAATTCATTTTATTTCAGCTTTTACTGATGAAATTTGATTTTTAGGCTAGCTCTAGTTGGCCTGGACGAGTAATGAAATTGCTAGGGTCAATTGGGCACATTAACATGCACTTCCCAAAAGGGAAGAACATGTTAGCACACGTTGATATGGTATAACAAGCCTCACTAACACAGCCAAGCAAGGAGAAACAAATATTTCTCATTTTAGAATCTTAGCAAATGGGATAAGAACTGATCTAAGGGTTGGATTGGGTAGGATAACTCTGAAAAAATGAATTTTTTCGAGAGAAAGAATCCAAGATCGGGAGGAATTGAAAATGTTAAATGATTTGGCATGGCATTGAGAAGATATAGCTTGCTCAAATTTTCTCGGATTGATATAATGAAGGCCCAAGAAGAGCTCTGAGCTAGGATCATCCAAATGTGGGATGACACCAAGGGGTGTTCAATGTAGGGGAGCATGAGTTAAGAATCGAGAAAGACAACATCTATTTCCTCACCATTTTATCATGTAGAGGTGCATGAGAAAATTCGACAAGAGGAAGGGTTGATTCTCGTACCACAAGTGATTTAATCCTTAGAGTTTGCATGCCAAGTACATTGAAAATGAGCAGTAGAATTCCAATCAAAAGGGTAAGGGAAAGACCATTAAGGGTGATCCTATGGATGATTGTTCGATTGGTAGGGGATAAAAGCCAACATGTAGTGACTGAGGTCCAAATGTTGCTAAGTTGGATTGCATATAGTCACATGTATTTGATAGGTGTGAGAGTTTGCTCATATGGGTAAAAGAAAAGTTGACAACAATTAAGACTCGAGTTCAAAGAAAATTTGGGTATTGTACATTGATTATCTCCTTCTTCCTGGAGAGAATTCCCGTAATGATGCCACAGGTGAGTCTAGACATAGAAGTCCTCGGGGAGTCAAGAATGGGAATATGGTCTTCCATGATAGCTCGAACAGGAGGTGGACCAATTACACGATATTTTAACACAAACTTCTTCGATTAGTTTCAAACCGAAATCCTGGTGATTGAGGAATTTCCATATGTCAGGATGAATTTTACATGGGATCCAAAGTTAGTTTTTCCACCGGGTACTCATTGGGGCCCAATAGGTAAGACGATAGATCAATGATAAAGTATTTTAGCTTTTGAATAATAAGCAATTTTATTATTTGGATGGAAAACAAACTGACAAGAGTATTGGGATTTTTTATGTACTAAAACCTTGAGAAAAACAAGAAAAAGGGAAAGCAACACACCAAAAGAAACAAAAAATTGTACATAAAGTTACAAAGCACATGCTAGCGAAGTGTTAATAGGTGTAGTACATTTTTTAATGGGTCCCCATCATAGTCCATGAGTTCATAGGCTCCTTTAGAAAGGACTCGAGTAATAGTGTAAGGACTAATTCAAATGGATGGAAAGGTTCCTTCCCCTAAGAGATTGCCTAAGTTTCTTTCCAAGTATAAATCTTGAACATGTGTCAAAGAGGAAGGAACAAGCTCATATTGATTAAGGGACAGGATTTTCAGATGGTTCGTGTTCATGGGAGATGGAAAAGACACTAAGACATGATGTTGGAACTCATCCCAATGCCACTCAGCGAGATACATGATCTTGCTATTAGCCTCATCAGAAGGGAGGATAGTGTTGAGAAGATCAGTAGAGAGAGATTCAATAGGAGAGTTCATAGTACCATGGGCCCTAACCAAGGAAAGAAGAGATTCAGATGTAGACTAAATAGCTTCACCAACTAGATACGTCGATGATAGCGACGCTTGATCTCCACATGAATCGAAGGAGGAAGGGTTTAAGACAATCCCTAGATCTGTAGATCCAGTAGGTATAACAGAGACCATAGAAATGGCCATAGTAATCTCAGGTGGCAATAGATGGAAACAACCAAGAGAGAGGACTCTTTTGAAAGGTAGATACCAATACCAATGAAAGGTTTAGGAGTACCACCCACTAGAGGAACATTGTCAGCGGGTAATGGTTGAAACTTAGGGGTGCAAAAGTGTAATTGGTCCAAAGCCACTATTTTCTCCTTATAAGAGCTCCACTTGCTCCTTCTTCTTTTGTCACAACATTAATTTTTGTATGGTTGCTACCTGCAAACAAAAATACTTATGACCAAAGTTAACATAAAAGCATCAATACTTGTCAAGATCTTATTTAAGACCTTATTCTTTTGACAGTCCTTTACACATCACCTTTGTATTTTCCTCATGTATTCCTTTATATATATTCTCCCATTTTTAGAGCACTTCAACCCGGTTCAATCTCTTCTCAGAGTAAGAGATCTCTCTATAACCTCTGTCTACAAATTCCTCCAAAAATAAAATTTACAAGAAAAATTAAATTCATTTTCAAGTTTTATCCTCCCAAAACAAATATCCTTCAATCCAAAAACAAATTTTAAACTTACTCTGCACCTTAAATAATATCAATATTCTTTCTACAATCATTTATCCTTTGCTTCAGTAAAAAAAAATAAAACATTGTTCAAACCTGATTTTCTACAAACTCTATTTCCTCAATGAACTTTTTGTTTCATCCATTGAAGACATTTAAATTAAAAATTTGTCTAGCTTTGATACCAATTGACGGTTGCCTAAAATAGGTTGTGCCAATTTTACCGGCTTAAAACTCACAGTGCCAAACTTATGGTAAAAAAGGCACTTTCGTTAACCCAAAAACTACTGAGTTTAAGTTTTGTTATTTTGTAGCCACCAGATCCAAGAGCTTTATGCATGCAAATGTGTGAGCCCAACCATAAATAGAACCACCGTGGCCTCAACTCTTCTATACAATAAGCGCGTGCGCACACACACACACATATATATTAACACATAGCTCCACTCTATAAACCTTTGATGTTTATATGCTTTCCTCCTGCTCTTCTTGATATGTTAAACCTCAAGACCTGGGTCCAACCCTTTAAACCTTGGTGCATAACTTTTATCCAATGAGACACGTCCTTCAGGGCTTACATCACCCTGACTTGTCCCAAAAGTGTGCATAACTTTACCTTTTGGGAGATAGACTCCAAGAAGTGAATTTTCCAATTAAATATCACACCTCAAATCTCCGTTAAAGTGGACCCCAACCCTTTTAAAATTGCACATGTCTCATCCTTCTAGGATGATTCAACATTCCTCGTGGGCCCTTGTTCATCGTACTAGTGAATGGAATGGTTCCTTTTTACTCTGTTGCACTTGTTGCATTATTCTTTTCCACATTTAGCTAGTGCCTAATCACCTCAACGCTCCTTTTTGCACATCTCCTTCTTCTAGGTAACAGACTCCGGGGAACGGAAATTTTCCCATCTCTGTTATTTGATGAACTATTGATTCTTTGTAAACCACGTCACATGTGCAATTTTCTGACACGTCTTCTAGTCTTTTCCATGCCAATTGTCTCCACGTCACCCTGTCTCCCAGTCATCCTGAATTTCTGGTTATGTTCTCCCTTCTTCGATCTTCTAGGGAAGACCCTTGGGGACATATCACCCTAGAATCTATCTCTTGATGAATACTTTTGACATAACCTTAGTTTTGTTTCCCTGACCTTTGTCAATTGATGGATTCTTATAAAAGATGAAAAACTAAGTTTTCACTCCTTTTTCTATATTCGCCCTTTATAGTCTCTACTCGGCCCTTCTGCTTGCAAGCCTTACTTAAGTCTTGACCAGGTTACAAGAAAATGTTCTAATGCGCCAACTTCAATGCATACTCTTGCACTCTTTGTCTCTGTTATTTGTGATTATTGTACTTCCTCTGTACCTCCATTCTTCCATTGCGCCTCTAATATCTGATCTAGTTCAAAGAAACAACTCCAACATAGGTTCAACACTCTTGCAATAATTCTATGATATGTTTGGAGCTCCTCTTTGGTTTTTTATTGAACCTGGATCATTGATCACACTGTTAATCAATTATTACAATCTTAGTTGTTCTGACTATGTTCTTGAAATTCTCTCCCTCTCGAGCTTTTCTACTACAAGCTTGCAACACACTCGTGCTTAAAAACATAAATACAATTATATATAATAATAAACAAAGGCTTACTAGCACACTCGAATAAGGTGTTTTCTCATATTATATATAGATAGTTTACAAAGGACTCCATATTGCCTTAGGCCTGATTTACATCAAACTAGCCCCTTTTAGCCTATTTGGCCCACTTTGCCCCACTCCTCTACTCTCGACTCTCCTTTCCACACTCTTACATACATTTCCATGCTTTGGTTACATAATTATACAAATACGATTTTGAACCATAATTAGTACACATCCACTAATTACTCAACAAATCCCTATTTCTAGATCCTATAGATCCACACATCTCTCAAGAGATCTAACTAACTCTAAAATCTCTCTAACTCTCTCGAATATTCTTTGTATCTCTCTTAGGAGTAGATATTGTTACAATATTCCTCACTCTCATCACTTATGTACAATTTTTCTATAAACATAGGAAAATACATTTAAACTAAATAAACAAATCCAAATTAGGGAACCTAATCCCTTGGTAAATGAAACCCATAGGTCTAGTAAAAAGGAGTTTTGATTTGGAGGTAAGATGCTCATGCATCATCTTTTCTTCTTAGATATGTTTGCAGTTACAAAGAAACACAATCATGGTGGGTTTTTATTGTTGACATTGTAACATGTATGATTGTTATAAGGTGTTTTACTTTTTTTCTTCTTGTGCCACCCTCATCCAACATCTACCCAAGTAACCATCCAATGAGGGTAAACATGTGACGAGAGGCTACTATGATATGATTCAACCTCCTAGGTGACCTTAAAGAAGTAGAATTGACGGAAACACATCAAACATACCTTCCACATCAACAGCAACACTCTTAGTAGCCATCCCAACCAATCAAGTATCATGCCCCTGGGTCCCACTTCATTTTTAATATATTAAAACTCTAGAAACTCCCATGCTATGGTCATGCCAACATATAGATAGCTCTATATGCTCCCACAAGCTTGCATGCCTACATCTAGGGACTATTTCCAGCAAGCCTGTGCCAGAGTCCGGGAATTTAAGGCAATTTTCAAGACTACAATTCCAGCCACAACATAGAACTTGTTGTAACCTTCAAAATCCATTAAACACGTGATGAAAAGAATAATAAACCAAAAACTAACTCCATGACTGAGCCTAGCCATCCCCAATTGGGACTGACATTTGGTCAAATAATTGACATCAATGCAATCTACAAGTGTAAATGACATATCTAAGCATAGGGGTTTTATACTTATTTGAGATTTGCTATGAGGAATTGTTTCCTTATCACTTTAGCTGCAGTTTCGTCCATTATGTTATACATACATTGTTCATTCACTTAAAAGTAAAAACATGATGAGAGCCATACATATCCACTGTCATAATACATATTTGTAACCAGCATAATAACAATAGAAATACCAAGGAAACAACAACCATATAAACTAGTATAATACTCATGAGATAACAAGGAGAAATAGCCTCATATTAATGATGCAAAATCCAAACCCAGGATGGGACTACCACGTTCCACCTAATCATAAAATGGCTGAGCCAAATCTCTCTTCAACCATTTACCCCCATGCCATATTCCAAGCATGAATGTGGGACTCATAACCAACTAAAAAGAACCAAACAAGCATGGATGCTACCAGAGTTCTCTGCCTACACTGTGAGGAATTTGAGTGCTTTCTTGTCTCTTAGGCTTTATCATAATCCACACTATGATCCAAGGATCACTAGGCCCTACACTGAGACCCACTCTCCAGGCTTTACCGTACATCCCATCCTGGGACTACTAGGCCAAATGGAGAGCAATCCACCTCTTGGATTTATTGTATATCCCGCCATTCACGAGTAAGGATTGCTAGGCCCATCGAGGCACATAGTCCTAGCTTTAGCACAACCCACATTCTGATTCAGGGGTTACTAGGCCATCAACTTTAATGTGATCCACAGTCCAGTTCAGGGACCAATGGGCCATGTGTTTTTCATTTCTGAGATCCATCCCACTTAGCTTTGAATCCATCTTGAAATCCAGCTCAACCGAAGTATGAGAACCCATCTCATCAAGGCTATCCATAAATGGCAAGGCTAGGCTAAAAAAATTATCACACTTGGAAAAACCCATGTCGTGATAGAAAAGAACCACATGCAATACCATGCATGCAAAATCTAGCAAGGAAATCACACTTGCAAATCAATATCCACAAATAAGTCTATTGTAGTTGCTTGATCCTACTCTTCCTTTCTTGCTCCTTCCTTCTTCTTTCCTTCTTTTTCCTTTCTTGCTCCAATGCCAAGTGCTCGAAGAAACTCTTAAGTCTACAAGGGTGAGAGAGAGAGAGAGAATAATGAGAGAGCTCCAAACTAAACTAAACAAGCTTGCCAATTGATCCTTGGAAGCCTTTTTATCAATAAAGCCTCTATTTTATTCATTTTCCATTATTTTCCTTCATTTTCCTCCTCACATGCAACCTGTGACCTTTCCTCTCCATTTTCTCCTAATTTCCATTATTTTCATAAATAAATGTGCCAAAAATTCCATTTTTCCTTTCTAAAGCCTTTGCCATTGCCTTTGCCATTTTCCTCTAGCCATAATAACCGAACTGAACACCCACTAGGATGTCTTGCCCATCATTCAACTTGGAATATGTGTCCCATCAATGGTGGCCTTATATTTTTTTACATCGATTTTTAACCAAGGTGGTTACATAACCCTCCCCCTTGGGGGAACACTGTCCTCAATGTTCAATGACACCTATAACCAACAAGACTGTTGAAAACAAAACATATTGCCCATGGAGCTTTATAACATAGATTGATGCAATATTTCTAATGATCACCCTGCTGAAACATGACAAACATACCATTTACTAGAGCTTTATAACACAACTCATTACGATATTTACAATAATAACCACATATACACATACACATTTTCTTCACCCAGCAAATAATCATATTGTCTATGGAGATTTATAAATTCAGCTTGATACAATATTTACAATAATACACACATACACACATTTTCTCAACTAGTAAATAAAAGGATACGATGCCTACATCCACAAAAAGGGAATCTAGAGGCTCACACCTCCACCCTCAAAGTAATACTAGGATTCACCTCCTTCACGGGAAGTCCAGAATTCACTGTTAAAGTTAAAGTTGCATCCATTTTCAAATGGTACAGTCCTGCACCACTTGTCCTCTTAGTGAATAGTTATCAGCTCATTATTCTAGGGTGCACTCCCAATGTGTATATGATTCCATCTAGCATTGCTAATGACTAAAACAAATCCATCCCCGACCTTCCCTTCTCTTCTACACAATCCCTTGGGAAATCTGGTCACCCCCTTCCATGTAGTCACTCACCTTCCAAGTTCCCTGACATAACCTATCTCAGGTGATCCATCCCTTGGCAAGGCTTCCTGCATTGGAAGCTAAACAACCAAAGCATATACTTTCCTCAAAACCATCATACCGATTAGCATGCTCATGGAAATCAATGAACACTATTTGTTGCTCCAATTTATTGCAGTCAATTTCAACCACCCAACCGGGCATTTCATGCTTTCTTGTACCAAGCACATAGTTTCCATTAGATTCAAAATAAATTGAAACAACATCAATTCATACCTCATAGTCAAACTAGCATCTTTGGCCAAATCATCATATATAAACACATCACATCAGTTTAGATCAAAACACAACCATCATAGATCAAAATCATAAATCACATGTAACCATCATAAACTAGAATCACAGGTCATATGTAATCATCATAGACCATAATCATAAACCACATACACAATAAAACTGAAATAAAATATTGATACTTATCCTTTAATCAATCCCTAGCTTCTACCTTTGTCCTTATTCCATACACACTCTGGATCGGTTTCCACACCTGACAAACATTTAGTTTCTTCTCCTCATCCAAGTGCACATACACATAGTGTACATCACACACATACAATCCCATACGACACACAACATGATGCAATACATGCACCTACACATGACATACAACTCATACACCTACACCCAATGTACAACACAACACATGCATACAATTATACCTGGTGTATGACACAACACAATACATACATACACTTACATCCATTGTATGGTGCAATACATATACATATACATGATACAACACAAGGAATACACATGTCATGATACCACGAATACATAATGCACATACATAGTTACACATGCCCGCAACACATCATGTGTGACATGCACATAATACCACATGTACACCAGTACCATATGTACAACATGTACATAGTATCACCTGTACACGCACCACCTGCACAACATGTGCACAACATCACATGTACACAATACCACATGTACATAGTACCACATGCACAACATGTACACGACACCACATGTACCCAACATCACATGCATGACATGTACACATGACCACATGCACACAACACCACATGTATAACATGTACACGACACCACATGCTCACAACACCACTTGTACAATCATGCACACAACACCATATGTACATAGTGTTGCATATACAACATGTACACAACACCCTATGTGCACAACACTGCATATCCAACATGCGCATAGTACAATATGTACACACACTATATATGCACAACACTTCATGCACACAACATCTCAGGTGCAACATGTAAAACATATACAACATATACACAACAATAATACCACACATCCAAAACCACACTGTCTCTACCAAGAAACCTTGCTTCCAGTGTTTTACCCATGCTTGTCCCAGCATGTCGCAGAACACATTGCTTTCATTTCACTGATGTATCACTCAACATTACTTATCCAATGCATAATATAAACAAATAACATCAACTCATATCCACATGATATTGACCTCATAAATTTTTCAGGGGTACTCTTCCCACGTGATTCCTCATAAGACCAAGAACCTCTTTATGTCATTCTATGGCATAAGCAAGCATTCCTCCACAAGAATGGTTCCTAAAAACCCTTTCAGATAGTGGCACAGATACATACATGCATACATACATACATGTATACACATATATAGGCATCAACGTAATCATGATCAGAACATAATTACTAGATTAGCATAAGGTAAAGGTTAAGATAGTTCCCTTTATCCATGAAACACATGTGCAACATCGAGAACAATAGTTCCCAACATAGCCGAGGCATCTGACACCTCAGATCCATTTACTTTACCTTTTCTTGTTACCTTTCTCATGTTTGTACTGCCACCATCCCTTTACCACAATGGAACCAACCAATCCAACTGATTGTCATAGTCTCACCTTCCACTGTGCTTACTCATGCATTGGATTCATCTGTGTCTTACATTACCTTTTGGGTACCACACAGCTCTCCCCGAGCTCCATTAACTTTCCTCTTTTCCCAACCAATTCCCAAGACTCTCAAAACATAAAAGGCATGTAAAAGAAACAAACAAGAAGAAAACTATGAAAACCAATAACAATATGACACCACAAACAAAGTGGCATGGCCATGCACAAGACACAAACAAAACCACAATAAAGCACAACAAATCACCAAAAGACCAAAAAATATTGAGTTCAAGTTTTGTTATTTTGTAGCCACCATATCCAAGAGCTTTAAGCATTCAAATGCGTGAGCCCAACCATAAAGAAAACCACTGTGGCCTCATCTCTTCTACACACACACACACATATCAACATGCAACTCCACTCTACAAACCTTTGACATTTATATGCTTTCCTCATGCTCTTCTTGTTATGTTAAACCTCAAGACCTGGGTCTAACCCTTTTAACCTTGGTGCATAACTTTTATTCAATGAGACATGTCCTCTGGGTCTTACATCACCCTGACCTATCCCAAAAGTGTGCATAACTTTACCTTTTGGGAGATAGACTCCGAGAAGTGAATTTTCCCATTAAATATCACACCTCAAATCTCCGTTAAAGTGGACCCCGACCCTTTTAAAATTGCACATATCTCATCCTTCCGGGACGATTCAACATTCCTCATGGGCACTTGTTCATTGTATTCGCGAATGGAATGGTTCCTTTTTACTCTGTTGCACTTGTTGCATTGGTCTTTTCAACATTTGCCTGGTGCCTAAACACCTCGACACTCTTTTGTCTGCTTCTCCTTTATTCTTCTGGGTAACAGACTCTGAGGAATGGAAATTTTCTTGTCTCTGTTATTTGATGAATTGTTGATGCTTTGTAAACCACATCACTCGTGCAATTTTCTAACATGTCTTCTAGTCTTTTCCATGCCAATCATCACCACATCACCCTGTCTCCCAGTCATCCTGGATTTCTAGTTGTGATTTCCCTCCTTTGATCTTATGGGGAAGACCCTTGGGGACATATCACCCTAGAATCTATCTCTTGATGAATACTTTTGACATAACCTTAGTTTTGTTTCCTTGACCTTTGTCAATACATGGATTCCTATAAAAAGCTAAAAAACTAAGTTTTCGCTCCTTTTTCTATATTCACCCTTTATAATCTCTACTCGGCCCTTCTACCTGCAAGCATTACTTAAGTCTTAACCCGGTTACAAGAAAATGTTCTAATGTGCCAACTTCAATACAGACTCTCGCACTCTTTGTCTCTATTCTTTGTGATCATGGGACTTCCTCTAGACCTCCATGCTTCCGTTGTGCCTCTAATATCTGATGTAAGCTGAAAGAAACAACTCCAACACATGTTCAACACTCTTGCAATAATTCTATGATATATTTGGTGCTCCTCTTTGGTCTTTTTTTTTTTTAACCTGGATCGTTGATCACACTGCTAATCAATTATTACAATCTTAGTTGTTCCAAATTTGTTCTTGAAATTCTCTCCCTCCTAATATTTTCTACTACAACCCTATGACACAGTCGTGCTTAACAACATAAATACAATTACATATAATAATAAACAAAGGCTTACTAGCACACTTGAATAAGGTGTTTTCTCATATTATATATAGATAGTTTGCAAAGGCCTCCGTACCCCCTTAGGCCTGATTTACATCAAATTAGCCCCTTTTAGCCTATTTGGCCACTTTTCCTCACTCCTCTACTCTCGACTCTCCTTCCCACACTCCTACATACATTTCCATGCTTTGGTTACATAATTATACAAATAGGATTTTGAACCATAATTAGTAGACAACCACTAATTACTCAACAAACACCTATTTCTAGATCCTATAGATCCACACATCTCTCAAGAGATCTAACTAACTCTAAAATCTCTCTAACTCTCTCGAATATTCTTGGTATCTCTCCTAGGAGTAGATCTTATTACAATATTCCTCACTCTCATCACTTATGTATAATTCCTCTAAAAACATAGGAAAATAATTTAAACTAAATAATCAAATCCAAATTAGGGAACCTAATCCATTGGTAAATGAAACCCATAGGTCTAGTAAAAATGAGTTTTGATTTGGAGGTAATATGCTCATGCATCATCTTTTCTTCTTGGATATGATTTCAATTACAAAGAAACACAAACTCAGTGGGTTTATTGTTGACATTGTAACATGTATGGTTGTTATAAGGTATTTTAATTTCTTTCTTCTTAAACCACCCTCATCCAACATCTACCCAATTAACCGGAAAACCAGGGTAAACAGGTGACGAGAGGCTACTATGATATGATTCAACCTCCTAGATGACTTTAAGGAAGTGGAATCAACGGAAACACATCAAACATACCTTCCACATGAGCAACAACACTCCTAGAAGCCATCCCAACCAATCAAGTATCATGCCCTTGTGTCCCACTTCATTTTTAATATATTAAACCTCTAGAAACTCCCATGTTATGGGCATGCCAACATCCAGAGAGCTCTAGATGCTCCCACAAGCTTGCATGTCTGCGTCCAGGGACTATTTCCAGCAGACCTATGCTAGAGTTTGGGAATTGTTAAAGGCCCCGAAAATCGGGTCAACAACAAGGGGGATGCCCGCCCGGTCCGGACCTTGGTTGGCAGCTCCTTATCCGTTTGGTATAGCGGGTCCGACTGGGGATATGGGACCAGTTTCCCAATTCAGTGTGTGTGTGTGTGAAAGATGGGTGTTTCTGTTCTAAATGGAATACTTCTATCTAATATAATGCTATGCTATTGTATTCTAATAAACAGAAAAAACATCGAAATTTATGCTAACCCGGGGTGTGATCTTTCTTCTATGCGATCTAAAAAGATTTCAAACAATAATTGGTAATAAAGATCATTCAGCTATCATAAGAAAGGAATTCGATAAAGATGAACTACTTCGTATAAGAAGTTAGACGAAACAGTTGTTAAAACTTATCGCATAAATGAGCTATTCATACACTCAACATAAA